>JAKCPB010001937.1:0-46196 GCA_021442155.1 Cymbidium sinense | reverse complement strand
GGTTTTATTTATGGTTTTAGGTTTAGGTTTTAGGTTTTTATTTTAGGTTTATTTTATTATTATTTTACATTTTGTTTTAATTTTTATTTAGGTTTTTTATTTTTAGTTTTATTTTATTTTTTTAGTTTAGTTTAGATTTCTATTTATTTTCTTTTAGTTTAGTTTTTATTTATTTTATTTTATTTTATTTTTAGGTTTAGGTTTAGATTTAAGTTTAGGTTTTAGTTTTAGTTTTTATTTCATTTTATATTTTATTTAGATTTATTTTTATTATATTTTTAGGTTTTATTTAGTTTAGGTTTAGGTTTTTAGGGTTTAGGGTTTAAGGTTTAGGGTTTGGGGTTTAGGGTTTAGAGTTCAGGGTTGTAGATTTAAGGGTTTAGGGTTTATGGTTTATGTTTTAGGGTTTTAGGGTTTTGGAATTAGGGTTTTGGGTTTCGGTTTTAGGGTTTAGGGTTTAGGATTTTAGACTATAAGGTTTAGGGTTTAGGGTTTAGGGTTTGTTTCAGGGTTTGGGGTTTAGGGTAAGGGCTTATTTATTTATTTATAATTGTTTATTTTATTATTTTTTAAATTAAGTAATCTAGTTTGTTTAGGTTTATTTAGTTTATTTTTTATTTATTTTATTTTATTTTATTAGGTTTTTTATTTTTATTTGGTTAGTTTATTTATTTTAGTTTAGGTTTTTTATTTTAGTTTATTTTTTAGATTTAGGTTTCAGTTTAGGTTTATTTTTAGTTTAGTTTTATTTTTATTTAATTTTTACGGTTTAAGTTTTATTTTTTATTTTTATGTTTAGGTTTAGGTTTTTATATTATTTTTTTAGGTTTAGGTTTTATGCTTATTTTTAGGTTTTATGTTTTAGTTTAGGTTTAGATTTATATTTAGTTTATTTTATTTTATTTAATTTAGGTCTAGGTTTAGGTTTAGCTTATTTTAGGTTTAGGTTCAGGTTTTATTTATTTTAGTTTAGGTTTATTTTATTTTTATTTCTGGTATTTGGGTTTTTTTAGTTTAGGGTTTAGGTTTTATTTTTAATTTATATTTAGGTTTATTTTTAGGTTTAAGTTTTTTAGTTTTTAGGTTTATGTTTAGGTATAGGTTTATGTTTTAGTTTTGGTTTTTATTTAATTTTATGTTTTTATTTTATTTAGGTTTAGGTTTTAATTATTTATTTTAATTTTAGGTTTTATTTAGTTTAGGTTAACTTTTTTAGGGTTTAGGGTTTAGGGTTGTAAGTTCAGGGTTAGTTTTGGGGTTTAGAGTTTATGGTTTATGATTTAGGATTTATGGTTTAGGTTTATTTTTTTATTTTTATTTAGTTTGGTTTATTTATTTTTGGTTTATTTACTTTAGTTTAGGTTTTATTTTAGTTTATTTTTTAGGTTTAGGTTTAGGTTTATGTTAATTTTTTTAGTTTAGTTTTATTTTTATTTTATTTTTTAGGGTTAGGTTTTATTTTTTATTTTTATGTTTAGGTTTAGGTTTTTATTTTATTTTTTTAGGTTTAGGTTTTAGGTTTTTATTTGAGGTTTATTTTTTTTATGTTTATTTTAAATTTTATTTAGGTTTTTTTAATTTTAGGCATATTTTATTTTCTTAGTTTAGTGTAAGTTTTAATTTATTTTATTTTAGTTTAGTTTTTCTTTTCTATTTTATTTTATTTTTAGGTATAGGTTTAGTTTTTTATTTTATTTTATTTTATTTAGGTTTTGGTTTTCTTATTTATTTTATTTTTAAGCTTTTTTTAGTTTAGGTTTAAGGTTTTTAGGTTTTTATGGTCTAGGGTTGTAGGTTTTAGGGTTAATGGTTTTGGGTTTTTGGTTTTGGGTTTAGGGCTAGAATTTAGGGTTAGTTTTAGCGTTTAGGGTTTAGGGTTAGTTTTAAGTTTTTTTAAATAAAGTAAACAAGTAGATTTAGGTTTATTTAGTTTATTTTTTATTTATTTTAGTTTATTTTATTTTTTATTTAAGCTTTTTTACATTATATTTAGTTTAGCTTATTTATTTTAGGATTATTTATTTTAGTTTAGATTTTTTATTTCAATTTATTTTTTAGGTTTAGGTTTAGTTTAGGTTTAGTTTTTATTTTTGTTTTATTTTTATTTTATTTTTTAGGTTTAAGTTTAGGTTTATTTTTTGTTTTGTTTTATTTTTGTTTTATTCTTTAGGTTTAGCTTTTTATTTTTAGGTTTAGGTTTTAAGTTTTTATTTTAGGTTATTTTTAGGGTTTATTTCTTTGTGTAGGTTTAGGTTTATTTTTAGTTTATTTTATTTCATTTGGTGTTGGTTTAGGTTTAGGTTTTGTTTATTTTATGTTTAGGTTTAGGTTTATTTATTTTAGTTTAGATTTAAGCTTATTTTATTTTTATTTTAAGTTTAGGTTTTTTTTTTAAGTTTAGGGTTTAGTTTTTTTTTAATTTATTTTTAGGTTTTATTTTAAGGTTTATTTTTTAGGTTTATACTTTCATTTAGTTTTTATTTCATTTTATTTTTATTTTACATCTAGTATTTATTCTATTTTGGTTTTGTTTAGATTTATTTTATTTTTTAGTTTAGTTTAGGTGTTTATTTATTTCATTTTAGTTTATTTTTTATTTATATTATATTTTATTTTTAGGTCTAGTTTTAAGTTATGATTTTTATTTATTTTTATTATTTTTATTTTATTTAGGTTTAGGTTTTATTTATTATTTTCTTTTTAGGTTTTATTTTGTTTAGGTTTAGGTTTTTAGGTTTTTAAGGTTTAAAGTTTAGGGTTTAGGGTTTAGGGTTTAAGGTTTGGGGTTTAGGGTTCAGGGTTTGGTGTTTTGGCTTTTATGGTTTAGGGTTTAAGGTTTAGGGTTTAGGGTTTAGGGTTTTGGGTTTTAGGATTTCGGGTTTTGGGTTTAAGGTTGGTTTAAGGGTTTAGGGTTTAGGGGTAGTGTTTTTTTTTAAATTTTTTTTTAAAATTAAGTAAACAAGTAGGTTTATGTTTATTTACTTTAATTTTTATTTATTTTAGTTTATTTTATTTTTATTTTTATTTAGGTTTATTAGTTTAGCTTATTTATTTTTGTTTAGGTTTTTTACTTTAGTTTATTTTTTAAGTTTAGGTTTAGGTTTAAGTTTATTTTTTAGTTTAATTTTATTTTTATTTAATTTTTTAGGTTTATGTTTTATTTTTTATTTTTAGGTTTAGGTTTAAGTTTTTATTAGATTTTTGTATGTTTAGTTTTTAAGTTTTTATTTTAGGTTTTGTTTAGGTTTTATTTTTTAATTTAGGTTTAGGTTTATTTTTAGTTTATTTTATTTTTTTTAGTTTGAGTTAAGATTTTTTTTAATTTAGGGTTTAAGTTTTATTTTTTATTTATTCTTAGGTTTATTTTTTAAGTTTAGGTTTTTATTTAGTTATTATTTTATTTTATTTTAGGTTTATTTTATTTTTATTTTAGGTTTAGTTTTATTTTAGTTAGGTTTCTTATTTTTTAATTTAGTCTAGGTTTTTATTTATTTTATTTTAGTTTAGTTTTTATTTTTTATTTTATTTTCTTTTTAGGTTTTTGTTTAGGTTTGGATTTTAGTTTAGGTTTTTCTTTTATTATATTATTACTTTTTGGGTTAAGTTTTTTTATTTATTTTATTTTTATGTTTAATTTAGTTTAGCTTTTGGTTTTTTTGGTTTTTGGGCTTAGGGTTTAGGGTTTAAGGTTACTTTAGGGTTTCAAGATTAGGGATTAGGGTTTGGGGTTTCAGGTTTAGGGTTTAATGTTTAGGGTTTAGATTTTAGAGTTTAGGGCTTAGGGTTTAGGATCTTAGGGTTTAGGGTTTATGATTTAGGGTTTAGGGTATAAGTTTTAGGTTTCTGGTTCAAGTTTAATTTAGTTTAGGATTTTTAGCTTTAGGTTTTAGGGTTTAGTTAGTTTAAGGTTTAGGGTTTAGGGTTTTAGAGTTTAGGGTTTAGTTGAGTTCTGATTTTATTGGGTTAGAGTTTTGAGCTTAGGTTTACTTTAGTTTAGTTTAGGGTTTATTTGGTTTAGATTTTAGGTTTAGTGTTGTTAGTTTAGGGTTGTAAGTTTAGGGTTTAGGGTTTGTGAGTTTTAGTTAAGTTTCTGTTTAGGGTTTAGATTTGGTTTAGTGTTTAAGGTTTAGGGTTTTAAAAAAAAATAGTAGATTTAGATTTATTTAGTTTATTTTTTATTATTTTAGTTTATTTTTATTTTTAATTTTTATTTAGGTTTTTTTAGGGTTTAGTGTGTAGGATTAAAGTTTTAGGGTTTAGGGTTTAAGGTTCAGATTTAGGGTTCAGGTTTTAGGGTTTAAGATTTAGTGTTTAATCTTTAGGGTTTAGGTATTTTAGGGTTTAGGGTTTAGGGTTTAGGGTTTAGGGGCATAGGGTTTAGGGTTTAGGGTTTGAGGTTTATGTTTGTTTATTATTTAAGATTTAGGGTTTATAATTTAGGGTTTACTATTTAGGGTTTATGGTTTAGGTTTTAGGATTTAGAGAGTAGGGTTTAGGGTTTATGGTTTACTATTATTGGGTTTAGGGTTTAAGGTTGTAGGGTTGTTTAGAGTTAGTTTAGGATTTAGGATTCAGGGTTTAGGGTTTAAGGTTTTAGTGTTTAGGATTTAAGGCTAAGGGTTTTTTATGGTTTAGGATTTAGGGTTTAGGGTTTAAGGTTTAGGGTTTATGATTTAGGGTTTTGGGTTTTAGGGTTTAGGGTTAGTTTTAGGGGTTAGGGTTTAGGGCTAGGGTTTTATTTTATTTTTAAATTTTTTTAGTTTATTTTTTTATTTATTTTAGTTTATTTTATTTTCTTATTTTTATTTAGGTTTATTTTTATTTTTATTTAGTTTAGTTTATTTATTTTAGGTTTATTTATTCTAGTTTAGGTTTTTATTTTAGTTTTTTTTAGGTTTAGGTTTAGGTTTACGTTTATTTTTAGTTTAGTTTTACTTTTTATCTTATTTTTTAGGTTTAAGTTTTATTTTTTTTTATTTTTAGGTTTAGGCTTAGGTTTTTATTTATTTTTTTAGGTTTAGGTTTCAAGTTTTTATTTTAAGTTTATTTTTAGGTTTTATATTTAAGTTTATGTTTAAGTTTATTTTATTTTATTTAATTTTATTTAGTTTAGGTTTAGGTTTTATATATTTCAGTTTATTTTATTTTAGTTTAAGTTTAGGTTTATTTTATTTTTATTTTAGGTTTAGGTTTTTATTTTAGTTTAGGTTTTAGGTTTTATTTTTAATTTATTTTTAGGTTTATTATTTAGGTTTAGGTTTTTATTTAGTTTTTATTATTTTATTTTTGATTTTTTTTATTTTTATTTTAGATTTCATTTTTATTTTACTTAGGTTTTTTATTTTTAATTTATCTTACATTTTTATTTATTTTATTTTAGTTTTGTTCTTAATTTTTATTTTATTTTCTTTAAGTTTAAGTTTAGGTTTTAATTCAGCTTTTACTTATTTATTATTAATTTTTTTGGGCGAAGTTTTTTGGGTTTAGGATTTAAGGATTAGGGTTTGAGGTTTAGGGTTTAGGATTTAGGGTTTAGGGTATTGGGTTTAGGGTTTTAGTTTTTGGGTTTAGGACTTACGGTTCAGGGTTTAGGTTATTAGGGTTTAGGGTTTAGGGTTTAGGGTATAGGGTATAGGCTTTAGGTTTAAGGTCTAAGGTTTAGGGTTTTTGGCTTTTTTTTAATAGAGAATAAATTTTGATTCGACATTTCTTCTTTTCAATTTCATCAACCATGTAACACACCAAGTTTTTTAAGACACAAATGACAACAAATATCATAAATTATCACGCATAGAGAAAATCAAAAACCCTAGATAACTAGAACCATCTCTACTATAAAGACATAGTCCCATAAATAACATATCGGATAGGCTGTTCTTCAGTTTCATCAGTTCCCATTTGAACCACCCCAACCTCTTGAGTATCAGGATCCACCATCATATCCCTGATCTCTCTCTCTGCCACCCCATGACTATAACTTTTATCGCTCCTCCCTCCTCTATAACCACCACTGCTTTGACCACCACCTCCATATCCACCAACACCTCTAGATCCCACACCACCACTGTGATAACTGCCACCTCCGCCTTTGCCTCCACTGCTAGATCTAGAATGAGCCTAGTTGATGGTGATGTTCCTATTATCAAGGTTCTGCCCAATCTTAGGGCTTGGGTTTAGGTTTAGGTTTATTAAGTTTTAGTGTTTAGGCTTACTTTTTAATTTATTTATTTACTTTAGCTTTAGTTTTAGGGTTTAGGGTTTAGGGTTTAAGGTTAAGGTTTAGGGTTTAAGATTTAGGGTTTAGGGTTTTAGGGTTTATGCTTAGGGTTTTATGATTTAGAATTAGGGTTTGGGGTTTAGGGTTTAGGGTTTAGGGTTTAGGGTTTAAGGTTTTATGGTTTATGCTTTAAGATTTAGGGTTTAAGGTTCAGATTTAGGGTTTAGGGTTTATGGTTTAAGGTTTTATGGTTTATGCTTTAAGATTTAGGGCTTAAGGTTAAGATTTAGGGTTTAAGGTTTAGTGTTTAATCTTTAGAGTTTAGGTATTTTAGGGTTTAGGGTTTAGGGTTTTAGGTCTTAGGGTTTAGGGTTTAGGTTTAAGTTTAAGGTTTGAGGTTTAGTTTGTTTATTTGGAGTTTATAATTTAGGGTTTACAATTTAGGGTTTATGGTATAAGTTTTAGTGTTTAGAGTTTAAGGTTTAGGGTTTATGGTTTACTATTGTTGGGTTTAGGGTTTAAGGTTGTAGGGTGGTTTAAAGATAGTTTAGGATTTAGGATTTAGGGTTTAGGGTTTAAGGTTTTAAGGTTTAGGATTTAAGGTTTAGGGTTTTTAGGGTTTAGGGTTAGTTTAAGATTTAGGGTTTAGGGTTTTAGGGTTTAGGATTTAAGGTTTAAGGGTTTTTAGGGTTTAGGATTTAGGGGTTAGGGTTTAAGGTTTAGGGTTTATGGTTTAGGGTTTTGGGTTTTAGGGTTTAGAGTTAATTTTAAGGGTTAGGGATTAGGGCTAGGGTTTTATTTTATTTTTAAATTTTTTTATTTTTTTAGTTTATTTTTTATTTATTTTAGTTTATTTTATTTTCTTACTTTTATTTTTATTTTTTTATTTTTATTTAGTTTAGTTTATTTGTTTTAAGTTTATTTTTTTTAGTTTAGGTTTTAATTTTTTTTTTAGGTTTAGGTTTAGGTTTACGTTTATTTTTAGTTTAGTTTTACTTTTTATTTTTTGGTTTAGGTTTAGGCTTTAATTTATTTTTTTTTAGGTTTAGGTTTCAAGTTTTTATTTTAAGTTTATTTTTAGATTTTATTTTTAAGTTTAGGTTCAAGTTTTTTTTATTTTATTTAGTTTAGGTTTAGGTTTTATTTATTTTAGTTTAGTTTATTTTAGTTTAAGTTTAGGTTTATTTTATTTTTATTTTAGGTTTAGGTTTTTATTTTAATTTAGGGTTTAGGTTTTATTTTTAATTTATTTTTGGGTTTATTTTTTATGTTTAGGTTTTTATTTAGTTTTTATTTTAGATTTATTTTATTTTTATTTTAGGTTTCATTTTTATTTTATTTAGGTTTTTTATTTTTTTAATTTAGCTTACATTTTTATTTATTTTATTTTAGTTTAGTTCTTATTTTTTATTTTATTTTCTTTTAAGTTTAGGTTTAGGTTTTGGTTTTGGTTTAGGTTTTAATTCAGCTTTTATTTATTTATTATTAATTTTTTTGGGCTAAATTTTTTGGGTTTAGGGTTTAGGGATTAGGGTTTGAGATTTAGGATTTAGGTTTTAGGGTTTAGGTTGTAGGGTTATGGTTTTAGGGTTTAGGACTTACAGTTCAGGCTTTAGGATATTAGGGTTTAGGGTTTAGGGTATAGGGTTTATGGTTTAGGTTTAAGGTTTAAGGTTTAAGGTTTAAGATTTTTGGTATTTTTTTAATAGATAATAAATTTAGATTCGACATTTCTTCTTTTCAATTTCATCAACCAAGTAACACACCAAGTTTTATAAGACACAAACGACAACAAAGATCATAAATTATCATGCATAGAGCAAATAAAAAACCCTGGATTACTAGAACCATCTCTACTGTAAAGACACGATTCCATAAATAACAGATCGGGTAGTTTGTTCTTCAATTTCGTCAGTTCCCATCAGAACCACCCCGGCCTCTTGAGTAGGAGGATCCACCATCATATCCCTGATCTCTTCTCTGCCACCCCATGGTTGTAACATTTGTCACTCCTCTGCCTCATAACCACTTGCTCGGCCTCCATATCCACCAACACCTCTAGATCCCTGACCACCATTGTGATAACTGCCACCTCTGCCTTCACCTCCACCACTAGATCTAGAACGAGCCTAATTTATGGTGATGTTCCTATCGTCAAGGTTCTGCCCAATCTTAGGGCTTGGGTTTAGGTTTAGGTTTATTAGGTTTTAAGGTTTAGGTTTATTTTTTAATTTATTTATTTACTTTTGGTTTTGTTTTAGGGTTTAGGGTTTAGGGTTTACGATTAAGGTTTAGGGTTTAAGATTTAGGGTTTAGGGTTTTAGAGTTTATGCTTAGGGTTTTATGGTTTAGAATTAGGGTTTATAGTTTAGGGTTTAGGGTTTAGGGTTTAGGGTTTAAGGTTTTAGGGTTTATGCTTTAGGGTTTAGAGTTTAAGGTTTAGATTTAGGGTTTAGGGTTTAGGGTTTAAGGTTTAGTGTTTAATCTTTAGGGTTTAAGTATTTTAGAGTTTAGGGTTTAGGGTTTTAGGTCTTAGGGGTTTAGGGTTTAGGGTTTGAGGGTTTAGGTTTGTTTATTATTTAAGATTTAGGGTTTATAATTTAGGGTTTACAATTTAGGGTTTAGGTATAGGTCTTAGTGTTTAGAGTTTAGGGTTTAGGGTTTATGGTTTACTATTGTTGGGTTTAGGGTTTAAGGTTGTAGAGTGGTTTAGAGTTAGTTTAGATTTAGGATATAGGGTTTAGGGTTTAAGGTTTTAAGGTTTAGGATTTAAGGTTTAGGGTTTTTTAGGGTTCAGGGTTAGTTTAGGATTTAGGGTTTAGGGTTTTAGGGTTTAGGATTTAAGGTTTAAGGGTATTTAGGCTTTAGGAATTAGGGTTTAGGGTTTATGGTTTGGGGTTTACTGTTTAGGGCTTTGGGTTTTAGGGTTTAGGGTTAGTTTTAGGGGTTAGGGTTTAGGTCTAGGGTTTTATTTTATTTTCAAATTTTTTTAGTTTATTTTTTATTTATTTTAGTTTATTTTATTTTCTTATTTTTATTTAGGTTTTTTTTATTTAGTTTATTTAGGTTTATTTATTTTAGTTTAGGTTTTTTTTATTTTGGTTTTGTTTTAGGTTTAGGTTTAAATTTACATTTATTTTTAGTTTAGTTTTACTTTTTATTTTATATTTTAGGTTTAAGTTTTATATTTTTATTTTTAGGTTTAGGATTAGTTTTTAATTTATTTTTTTAGGTTTAGGTTTCAACTTTTTATTTTAAGTTTATTTTTAGGTTTTATTTTTAAGTTTAGGTTTAAGTTTATTTTATTTTATTTAGTTCAGGTTTAGGTTTTATTTATTTTAGTTTAGTTTATTTTAGTTTAAGTTTAGGTTTATTTTATTTTTATTTTAGGTTTAGATATTTATTTTAGTTTAGGGTTTAGGTTTTATTTTAAATTTATTTTTAGGTTTATTTTAATTTTATTTTAGGTTTCATTTTTATTTTATGTAGGTTTTTTATTTTTTAATTTAGCTTACCTTTTTATTTATTTTATTTTAGTTTAGTTCTTATTTTTTATTTTATTTTCTTTTAATTTTAGGTTTAGGTTTTGGTTTAGGTTTAGGTTTTAATTCAGCTTATTTTTATTTATTATTAAATTTTTTGGGCTAAGTTTTTTGGGTTTAGGGTTTAGGGATTAGGGTTTGAGGTTTAGGATTTAGGTTTTAGGGTTTATGGTGTAGGGTTTAGGTTTTAGGGTTTATGACTTACGATTCAGGGTTTAGGATATTAGGGTTTAGGGTTTAGGGTATAGGGTTTAGGGTTTAGGTTTAAGGTTTAAGGTTTAAGGTTTTTGGCATTTTTTTAATAGAGAATAAATTTAGATTTGACATTTCTTCTTTTCAATTTCATCAATCATGTAACACACCAAGTTTTATTAGACACAAACGACAATAAAGATCATAAATTGTCATGCATAGAGCAAATGAAAAACCCTAGATAACTAGAACCATCTCTACTGTAAAGACACGATTCCATAAACAACAGATCGGGTAGGTCGTTCTTCAGTTTCGTCAGTTCCCATCAGAACCAGCCCAGCCTCTTGAGTAGGGGGATCCACCATCATATCCACGATCTCCTCACTCACACCGCGGTAACATTTGTCGCTCCTCCGCCTCCATAACCACCAATGCTCACGCCATCTCCATATCCACCAACACCCCTAGATCCCCACCACCTGATCGCCACCTGCCTCCTCCAGCTAAATCTAGAATGAGCCTAGTTGACGGTGATGTTCCTATCGTCAAGGTTATGCCCATTCTTAGGGCTTGGGTTAGGTGTAGGTTTATTAGGTTTTTGGTTTAGGTTTATTTTTTAATTTATTTATTTACTTTAGGTTTGGTTTTAGGGTTTAGGGTTTAGGGTTTAAGGTTAAGGTTTAGGGTTTTAGGGTTTATGCTTAGGGTTTTATGGTTTAGGGCTTAGGGTTTAAGGTTTTAGGGTTTATTCTGTTAGGATTTAGGGTTTAAGGTTAAGATTTTGGGTTTAGGGTTTAGGGATTAAGGTTTAGTGTTTAATCTTTAGGGTTTAGGTATTTTAGGGTTTTGGGTTTAGCATTTAGGGTTTAGTGTTTTAGGGCTTGGGTTTAGGGTTTAAGGTTTAGGGTTTAGGGTTTCAAGGTTTAGGTTTGTTTATTATTTAGGATTTAGGGTTTATAATTTAGGGTTTACTATTTAGGGTTTAGGGTTTAGGTTTTAGGGTTTATAGTTTAAGGTTTAGGGTTTATGGTTTACTGTTATTGGGTTTAGTTTAATGTTGTAGGGTGGTTTAGAGTTAGTTTAGGATTTATGATTTAGGGTTTAGGGTTTATAGTTTTAGGGTTTAGGATTTAAGGTTTAGGGTTTTTTAGGGTTTAGGTTAGTTTAAGATTTTTAGGGTTTAGGGTTTTAGGATTTAAGGTTTATGGGTTTTTAGGGTTTACCATTTAGGGTTTAGGGTTTAAGTTTTGGGGTTTACGATTTAGGGTTTTGGGTTTTAGGGTTTAGGGTTAGTTTTAGGGGTTAGGGTTTAGGGCTAGGGTTTTATTTTATTTTTAAATTTTTTTTAGTTTTTAATTTATTTTTTATTTATTTTAGTTTATTTTATTTTCTTATTTTTATTTAGGTTTAGTTTAGTTTATTTATTTTAGTTTTATTTATTTTAGTTTAGGTTTTTGTTTTAGTTTTTTTTTAGGTTTAGGTTTAGTTTATTTTAGTTTTATTTTATTTTTTAGGTTTAAGTTTTAATTTTTTAATTTTTAGGTTTATGTTTAGGTTTTTATTTATTTTTTTAGGTTTAAGTTTCAAATTTTTATTTTAAGTTTATTTTTAGGTTTTATTTTTAAGTTTAGGTTTAAGTTTATTTTATTTTATTTTATTTTATTTAGTTTAGGTTTAGGTTTTATCTATTTTAGTTTGGTTTATTTTAGTTTAAGTTTAAGTTTATTTTATTTTTATTTTAGGTTTAGGTTTTTATTTTAGTTTAGGGTTTAGGTTTTATTTTTAATTTATTTTTAGGTTTATTTTTTAAGTTTAGGTTTTTATTCAGTTCTTATTTTATTTTATTTTAGATTTATTTTATTTTTATTTTAGGTTTCATTTTTATTTTATTTAGGCTTTTAAATTTTTAATTTAACTTACATTTTTATTTATTTTATTTTAGTTTAGTCTTTATTTTTTATTTTATTTTCTTTTAAGTTTAGGTTTTGGTTTTGGTTTAGGTTTTCATTCAGCATTTTTTATTTATTATTAATTTTTTTGGGCTAAGTTTTTTGGGTTTAGGGTTTAGGGATTAGTGTTTGAGGTTTAGGGTTTAGGGTTTAGGATTTAGGTTTTAGGGTTTAGGTTTTAGGGTTTAGGACTTACGGTTCAGGCTTTTGGATATTAGGGTTTAGGGTTTAGGGTTTAGGGTATAGGGTTTAGGGTTTAAGTTTAAAGTTTAAGGTTTAGAGTTTTTAGCTTCTTTTAATAGAGAATTAATTTAGATTTGACATTTCTTCTTTTCAATTTCATCTACCAAAAAACACACCAAGTTTTCTAAGACACAAACAACAACAAAGATCATAAATTATTATGCATAGAGAAAATCAAAAACCCTAGATAACTAGAACCATCTTTACTGTAAAGACATGACTCCATAAACAATAAATTGGATAGGCCGTTCTTCAATTTCGTCAGTTCCCATCAGAATTACCCCGATCTCTTGAGTAGCAGTATCCACCATCATATCCCAGAACTCTCAATCTGCCACCCTACGACTATAACATTTGTCGCTCCTCCCACCTCCATAACCACCACTACGCTGACCACCACCTCCATATCCACCAACACCTCTAGATCCCCACCACCCTGCTACCACCTCCACCTTCACCTCCACCGCTAGATCTAGAATGAGCCTAGTTGATGGTGATGTTCCTGTCATCATGGTTCTTCCCATTCTTAAGGCTTGGGTTTAGGTTTAGGTTTATTAGGTTTTAGGGTTTAGGTTTATTTTTTAATTTATTTAGTTACTTTAGGTTTAGTTTTGAGTTTAGGGTCTAGGGTTTAAGGTTAAGGTTTAGGGTTTAGGATTTAGGGTTTAGGGTTTTAGGGTTTATGCTTAGGGTTTTATGGTTTAGAATTAGGGTTTAGGGTTTAGGGTTTAGGGTTGTATGGTTTTGGTTTATGGTTTAGGGTTTAGGGTTTAGGGTTATTAAAGACTTTAGGGTTTAAGGTTTAGGGTTTTAGGGTTTAGGTTTTAGGTTTTAGGGTTTAGGGTTAAGGTTTAGGGTTTAGGTTGTAGGGTTAGGACTTAGGGTTTAGGTTTAGGGTTATAGGTTAAGGGTGTAGGGTTTCGAGTTTAGGGTTTAGGGTTAATGATTTAGGGTTTAGGGTTTAAGGTTTAAGATTTAGGGTTTTTATTATATTTTAGGATTATTTTGTTTATTTTACGTTTAGTTTCTATTTTATTTTAGTCCTTTATTTTTAGGTTTATTTTATTTTTTAGTTTAGTTTTGGTTTATATTTTTTTATTTCAATTTATTTTTATTATCTTATTTTATTTTATTATTAGGTTTAGGTTTAGGTTTTAGTTTACATTTTTATTTTATTATATTTTTTATTTTATTTCAGTTTAGGTTTTTTCATTTAGATTGGGATTAGGTTTTTAGGTTTAGGGTTTAGGGTTTTAGGGTTTATGGTTTTAAGGTTTTTTGATTAATGGTTAGGGTTTAGGGTTTAGGGTTTAGGGTTTAGTGTTTAGGCTTTAGGGTTTAGTGTTTTTTAAATTTAGTGTTTATGGTTTGCTTATGATTTAGGGTTAGTTTAGCTTTTAGGGTTTAAGGTTTAGGGTTTAGGCTTTAGGGTTTAGGGTTTTAAGGTTTAGCATTTAGGATTAGGTTAGCTTAGGATTTAAGGATTTATGGTTTTAGGGTTTAGGTTTAGGGTTTAGGGTTTAGGGTTTAGTGTTTAGGGTTAGGGTTAGGGTTTTGGGTTTTGGGCTTAGGGTTTAGGGTTTAGGGTTTAAGCTTTAAGATTTAGGGTTTTTAGGGTTTAGGGTTTAGGATTTTGGGTTTAGGATTTTGGGTTTTTTAGAGTTTTGGGTTTAGGGTTTTGGGTTTAGAATTATTAGTTTAGGGTTGTAGGCTTAGGGTTTAGGGTTTAGGGTTAGGTTTAAGGTTTAGGGTTTCGTGTTTAAGGCTTAGGATTAAGGGTTTAGTGTTTAAGGTTTAGGGTTTTTTTTTAAAAAAAATTATGTAAACTGTAGGTTTAGGTTTATTTAGTTTATTTTTTAATTATTTTAGTTTATTTTATTTTTTATTTTTATTTTTTATTTTTAGGTCTTAGGGTGTAAGGTTTAGGGTTTATGCTTTTAGGGTTTATGGTTTAAGGTTAGGATTTAGGGTTTAGGGTTTAGGGTTTAGTCGATAAGCTTTAGGGTTTATGATTTATAGGATTTAGGTTTAGGTTTAGGGTTTTAGGGCTTAAGGTTTATAGTTTTGGGTTTAAGGTTAAAGGTTTGAGGTTTTATGGTTGTTTATTATTTAGGGTTTAGGATTTACAATTTAGGGTTTACGATTTAGGGTTTAGGGTTTAGGGTTTAGGATTTAGGTTTAGGGTTTATGGTTTATGGTTTTGTGCTGTAGGGTTTAAGGTTTGAGGTTGCAGAGGGGTTTAGAGTTTAGGGTTTTGGGTTTTGGGTTAGTTTTGGATTTTGGGTTTAAGGTTTAGGGTTTAGGGTTTTATGGTTTAGGTTTTAAGGTTTAGGGTTTTAACATTTAGGTTTTAAGGTTTAGGGGTTTTTAGGGTTTAGGTTTAGGGTTTGGGTTTAAGGATTAAGGTTGTAGGTTTAGGGTGTAGGCTTTAGCATTTAAAGTTTAAGGTTGTAGGTTTAAGGTTTTATTTTTATTTTTATTTTTTTTCTTAGGTTGTAAGTTTAAGGTTTAGGGTTTAGGGATTAGGATTTATGGTTTAGGGTTTTAGGGTTTAAGCTTTAATGTTTATGTTTTTTTATTTTATTTTATTTTAAGTTTATTTAATTTTTAATTTACATTTAGTTTTTTTTATTTAGGTTTTTTATTCTTATGTTTATTTTATTTTTTTGGTTTAGTTTAGGCTTTATTTAATTTATTTTAGTTTATTTTTATTAGCATATTTTTTATTATTTTTAGGTTTAGGTTTAGGTTTTAGTTTTGGTTTTTTTTAATTTATTTTATTTTATTTTAGTTTACATTTTTTATTTATTTTATTTTTAGGATTTATTTAGTTTAGGTTTAGGTTTTAGGGTTTAGGGTTTGGGGTTTTAGGATTTACGGTTTAAGGTTTAAGATTTTTTAGGGTTTTAGGTTTAAGGTTTAGGGTTTAAGGTTTATGGTTTAAGGTTTTGGGTTCTGGGTTTTAGGGTTTAGGGTTAGTTTTAGGGGATAGGGTTTAGGGCTAGGGTTTTGGTTTATTTTTTCTTATTTATTTATTATTTATTTTTTTAAATTAAGCAAACAAGATGGTTTAGGTTTATTTAATTTATTTTTTCTTTATTTTATTTTAGTTTATTTTATTTTTTATTTTTATTTTTGTTTATTTATTTTAATTTAATTTAATTTATTTATTTTAGGTTTATTTATTTTAGTTTAGGTTTTTATTTTAGTTTATTTTTTAGGTTTAGGTTTACATTTATTTTTTAGTTTTGTTTTAGTTTTATCTTATTTTTTAGGTTTATATTTTTTTTTTATTTTTAGGTTTAGGTTTAGGTTTTTATTTTATTTTTTTAGGTTTAGGTTTCAAGTTTTTATCTAGACTGAGCCTGGTTGATGGTGATGTTCCTGCCATCAAGGTTCTGCCCATTCTTAGGGTTTAAGTTTAGGTTTAAGTTTATTAAGTTATATGGTTTAAGTTTATTTTTTATTTAATTAGTTACTTAATGTTTAGGTTTATGGTTTGGGGTTTAAGGTTTAGGTTTAGGTTTAGGTTTAGGTTTATTAGGTTTTAGGGATGGTTTATTTTTAATTTATTTAATTACTTTAGGTATAAACTTAGGTTTGGGTATAGAGGTTTAGGGTTACAGTTTGGGTTTAAGGTTTCTGATTTAGTTTTAAGATTTATGGTTTTAGAGTTTATATAGTTTAGTTTAGGGTTTCTGATTTTATTATTTAGGGTTTAGGGTTTAAACTTAAGGTTTATTTAAGTTTAAGATTAGGGTTGTATGAGTTTAGGGTTTAGGAGTTTAGAGTTTATTTAGTTTAGGAGTTTAGTTCTAGGGTTTAAGGTTTGATTGGGTTTTAAGATTTATGGTTTTATTTTTAAGTTTATAGCTTAGTTTAGGGTTTAGGTTTCTGATTTATTATTTAGTTTAGTTTTAAGGTTTATTTAGGTTTAGGATTAGGGTTGTATGGGGGTTTAGGGTTTAGGGTTTAGAGTTTATTTAGGGTTTAGGGTTTAGGGTTTATGATTTTTTAAAGTTTAGCATTTAGGGTTTAGGGTTTTAGAGTTTAGGGTTTAAGGTTTAGGGTTTTTAAGGGTTTGGGTTTAAGGTTTAGGGTTTAGGGTTTAGGGTTAGGGTTTAGGGTTTAGGGTTAGATTTAGGGTTTACTTAGTTTAGGATTTATTATTTTTAATTTTAAGGTTTAAGGTTTAGAGTTTAGGGTTTATGGTTTATGGTTTCTATTTTTTCTTTTTATTTTTTTGTTTATTTTTGGATTAATTATTTATTAATTTTTCCCTTTAGTTTTTATTTTATTTAATTTTTTATTCATAGAATTATTTTACTTTTTTAGTTTAGTTTAGGTTTTTATTTATTTTATTTTACCATATTCTTATTAGTTTATTTTATATTATTTTAAGGTTTAGGTTTAGGTTTTTGTTTAGTTTTTATTTATTTTTATTTTATTTTATTTAGGTTTAGGTTTTTTTATTTATTTCATTTTTAGTATTTATTTAGTTTAGGATTAGGTTTTTTTAAGGGTTTAGGGTTTGGGGTTTAGGGTGTAGGGTTTAGGGTTTAGGGTTTAGTTTTTTTGGGTTTAGGGTTTAGGGTTTAGGGTTAAGGTTTAGGGTTTAGGGTTTAGTGTTTAGGGTTTATGGTTTAGGGTTTACATTTTAGGGTTTAGGGTTTTGGGTTTAGGATTTATGGTTTAGGGTATACAGTCTAGTGTTTAAGGTTATAGGGTTTAGGGTTTAGGGTTGCAGGGGGGTTTAGGGCTTAGAGTTTAAGATTTAGGGTTTAGGGTTTAGGGTTTAGGGTTTGTGTTTTAGGGTTTAGAGATTTAGGGTTTTTATGGTTTAGGGTTTATGGTTTTAGGTTTAGGGTTTAGTCTGAGTTTTGGTTTAGGTTTATGTTTTAGTTTAGGGTTTAGGGTTTTTGGTTTTTTTTAGCAGAGAAGAAATTCAGATTAAACATTCCTTCTTTTCAATTTCATCAACCAAGTAACCCTCCAAGATTTCTAAGACGCAAGCGACAACATAAATAAAAAATGAGCACACATAGAGCTAATAAAATCTAGTTAACTAGAAGCATCTCTTATGAAGAAAGCAGTTCTATGGCGGATGTTGATCATTTTTAGTTTCTCTAGTTCCCCCAGAACCACCACGGCCTCTCGAGGGGGGATCCACCATCATATCTCGATTTCTCCCTCGCCACCATAGCATATAACCTCCATTGTTCCTCCGCCTCCATAACCACGCCTGACCGATCTGTGATAATCGTGGCCTCTGCCTTCACCTCCACCACCATATCTAGACTGAGCCTGGTTGACGTTGATGTTCCTGCCATCAGGTTCTACCCATTCTTAGGGTTCAGGTTTATGTTTAGGTTTATTTTTTTTATTTAGTTACTTTAGGTTTAGGTTTATGGTTTGGGGTTTAGGGATTAGGTTTAGGTTTAGGTTATTAGGTTTTAGGGATCAAGTTTATTTTTTAATTTATTTAATTACTTTAGGTTTAGGTTTAGGGTTTAGAGCTTAGGATTTAGGGTTTAGGGTTAGGATTTAAGGTTTAGGGTTTACGATTTAGGGTTTTAGGATTTATGTCTTTAGGGTTTAGGGTTTAGGGTTTATGGTTTAAGGTTTAGGGTTTATGGTTTTGAGTTTGGGTTTAGGGTTTAGGGTTTGGATTTATAGTTTAGGGTTTAAGATTTAGGGTTTTAAAGTTTGGGGTTGTTTAGGGTTTAGGTTTAGGAGTTCTGATTTAGCTTCAGTTTAGGTTTAGGGTTTATGGTTTAGGATTTACGATTTAGAGTTTAATGATTAGGGTTGTATGGGGGTTTTGGGTTTATTATTAGTTTAGGGTATAGGGTTTAAGGTTTAGGGTTTAGAGTTTAAGGATTAAGGTTTATGGTTTATGGTTTTAAGGGTTTAGGGTTTGGGTTTAGGGTTTAGGCTTTAGGGTTTTATGATTTAGGGTTTAATGTTTAGTGTTTTTTGGGGTTTAGGGTTTAGGGTTTAGGTTTTCGGGTTTAGGGTTTAGGGTTTAGGGTTTAGGTTTTAGAGTTTAGGGTTTAGGGTTTAGGATTTTGGGTTTAAAGTTTTTAAGGTTTGGGGTCTTTTTTAATTAAGTAAACTAGTAGGTTTAGGTTTATTTAGTTTATTTTTTATTAATTTTAGTTTATTATATTTTCTATTTTGCTTTAGGTTTATTTTTATTTAGTTTAGTTTATTTATTTTAGGTTTATTAATTTCAGTGTAAGTTTTTTTTATTTTAATTTATTTTTTAGGTTTAGGTTTAAGTTTAGGTTTATTTTTTAGTTTAGTTTAGTTTTTATTTTGTTATCTGAGGTTTAGGTTTTATTTTTTATTATTAGGTTTAGGTTTAGGTTTTAGGTTGTTATTTTAGGTTTTATTTTTTTAGTTTAGGCTTAGGTTTATTTTTAGATTTAGGTTTATTAGTTAGGTTTAGTTTATTTTAGGTTTAAGTTTTGATTTTATTTATTTTATTTTAGAATATTTTAGTTTAGGTTTAGGTTTATTTTATTTTGTTTTTTTAGTTTTACTTTAGGTTTAAGTTTTTTTTAAGTTTTGGGTTTAGGTGTTATTTTTTAGTTAATTTTAGGTTTTATTTTTAGATTTATTTTGTAAGTTTAGGTTTTTATTTTATTTTATCTTTGGTTTATTTTATTTTTATTTTTGGTTTAGTTTTTTTTTTTAATTTAGATTTTTTATTTTTGGTTTATTTTATTTTATTTTGTTTAGTTTAGGTTTTTCTTTATTTAGGTTTAGGTTTTAGGGTTTAGGGTTTAGGGTTTATGGTTTATGGTTTTAAGTTTTGGGTTTAGGGTTTAGGATTTAATGTTTAGGGTTTAGGGTTTTTAGGATTTAGGGTTTTGGGTTTAGGGTTTAGGGTTTAAGTTTAGGGTTTAGGTTTTTGTTTAGGGTTTAGGATTTATGGTTTTGGGTTTATGGGTTTATGGGTTTTTTTTAATAGAGTTTAGGGTTTAGGGTATGTGGTTTAGAGTTTTAGGGTATAGGGTATAGGGTGTAGGGTTTAGGGTTAGGATTTTTTTTTAAATTGTATTTAGGGTTTTTGGTTTAGGTTTAGGTTTTTATTTTTAGGTTTAGGGTTTAGGGTTTAGGGTTTATTTTTTAGGTTCAAGTTTTTATTTTGTTCTTATTTTATTTTATTTTAGATTTATTTTATTTTTATTTTAGATTTAGTTTATATTTTATTAAGGCTTTTTATTTATTTTTAGTTTTGTTTAGGTTCTTATTGATTTTATTTTAGTTTATTTTTTATTTTTTATTTTATTTTCTTTTTAGGTTTAGGTTTAAGTTTAGGTTTAAGTTTAGTTTTAGTTTTAATTTATTTTATCTTATTTTGGTTTAAGTTTTTTATTTATTTTGTTTTTAGACATTATTTAGGTTTGGTTTAGTTTTTAGCTTTTTAAATTTTAGGGTTTAGGGTTTAGGGTTTAGGTTTTAGGGTTTAGGGTTGTTTAGGGTTTAGGGTTTAGGATTTTTTAGGGGGAAAGTAAGAATTTTGTTATCATAAAAGGAAAAAATACAATGTCCTTACAAGCGGTAAAGCTCTAAAATTCTACTGCTATGAGAGCAACAATAAACCTAAAGAGCTAAGCCCACATCTAAGTACATTAGAAAAAGAAAAGAAAACAAAAGAGCAAATACAATAGCTAAAAAGCATAAGAGAAAAAGACATAGGGTAAGATGAAAACAAATCTGAAAAAAGTAAAGGATGAGTCGAGCAGTTCATGATTCCTTCGAGAAAGCCAAATAAGCAAGATCCACAACAACAACACTTAAGTTGATTGAGAAACGACCATTCCCTTTGTAAAGTTCCATCCTCTAAAAGAAATCTGTAAAACACTACAAAGGCAAAAGTCGTAGCTAAAATGGATAAGGATAAAGAGATGAAAAGAAGAGTGCTACGAAAGAGATGGCTCAGGCTCAGTTAGGATCATCTCAAGGGGAAATAATACATATGAGCATCCAAACTCCATAAAGAAGGGTTAAAATCATATGTAATGTTACCAACCAGAGATAAAAGGTGAGTAGCATCAAATCCATCATAGCTAGCATACCTAATATAAGCAAACAGCTAAGGCCAGCAATTCGCAGAGTTCCAGATCCTACACCATTAAACAAAGAGCAACTGACCAGCAACTAGCTAGCAGACAAACTACCAAAGAAAAACCACAATAGGCTAATCACAATAACCTAGAGAGAGGCTAGAACAAAGTCAGAAGACCAACAATAGCCATTATCCAAATACCCATGCAAGCTCCAAACTAGGGAAAACTAAAACCATCGATCAGTAAGCACTAGACCCATGCCAATTAATAGAGAAACAACCAACAAAAAGGAAAAAAATCAACCAACTCGGATTTCAAAGACAACTAAAAGTCCTCCAACCAAACCAGCTTAGTAAAATAGCCATAAGGCAACCACCAGAGAATAACCCATCATAAGTAACCAACAATGGAAGCATCCCCAGTAGCCAAGGAAAAGTAAAAAACCAAGCCACAAGTAGAGTTCCAAAGAAACGACCACCATAGAAAGGCAACAACAATAGCTAGCTGGGACAAGCCGAAAAGCCAAATTTCCCTAGCAATAAAGACTAACCCAACAAGAAGCTTAATAATAACATAAAATGTGCTTTAAACAAAGGACCTAGTAGAGGCTAATCCCATGAGAATAACCAAACAAAAAATGAAGGCAAAGAAGGATCCAACAAACAAAAACAAGGCTGAGGCAACCGCAAAAGTAGCTAGAAAATTCTTCAAAGGAAGATCCAAAAGGGAACAACTAATAGTAGTTCCCACTAGGAAGGCCACCCATCCAACCATGAAAAACTAAAAAAAAGTAATTAGAGTTCAAGAGCCAACAAACTAGCTAGTCTGAGAATAAACTAGCGAAACCATCTCATCCACCACAACTAAAGTATCAAGCGGAGTCATCACTACGGTGAAAAAAACTAATAACCAAATGAAAAAAGAGAACCACTATGTTGCAATCAGACCAACCCAAAAGAAAGAGGTCAAAACAACTGACAAAGTGAAAATAAGTTTAGGGTTTAGGGTTTAGGGTTTAGGGAAAGGTTTTAGGGTTTAGGGTTTAGGTTTTAGGGTTTAGGGTTTAGGGTATAGTGTCTAGGCTTTAGGGTTTAGGTTTTCAGGGTTTAGGGTTTAGGGTTTAGGGTTTAAGGTTGTTAGGGGGTTTGGGGTTTGGGGTCTAGGGTTAGTTTAGGGTTTAAGATTTAGGGTTTAGGTTAGTTTAGGGTTTAGGGTTTATGGTTTTTTAGGGTTTAGGATTTAGGGTTTATGGTTTAGGTTTAGGTTTTTAGGGTTTATTGTTTAGGGTTTAAGATTTAGGTTTTAGGGTTTAGGGTTTATCGTTTATTTTAGGTTTAAGTTTTTTTTTTTAAAATTACGTAAGTGGTAGGTTTATTTTGTTTTAGTTTATTTAGGTTTTAGTTCATTTTATTTTTTTATTTTTTATTTAGGTTTATTTTATTTTATTTAGTTTATTTATTTAGGTTTATTTATTTTAGTTTAGGTTTGTTATTTTAGTTAATTTTTTTAGGTTTAGGTTTAGGTTGATATTTTTTAGCTTAATTTTATTTTTTTTTAATTTTTTTTTGCTTTAGGTTTTTTCATTAGGTTTATGTTTAAGTTTTATTTTATTATTTTAGGTTTAGGTTTTAGGTTTTATTTTTTAGGTTTTTACTTTTAGTTTAGGTAGAGGTTTATTTTAGTTTATTATTATATTTAGTTTAAGGTTTTGGTTTAGTTAATTTTAGGTTTTATTTATTTTAGCTTAATTTATTTTAGTTTAGATTTAGCTTATTTTATTTTGTTTATTTAGGTTTAGGTTTTTTTTTTTTAGTTTATGGTTTAAGTTTTATTTTTTTATTTATTTTTATGTTTTATTTTTAGGTTTAAGTTTTTATTTAGTTTTTATTTTATTTTTAGTTTTTAATTTATTTAGATTTTTTATTTTTTTAGTTTAGTTCAGGTTTTTTTATTTCATTTTAGTTTATTTTTTATTTTATTTTATTTTTATGTTTAGGTTTAGGTTTTTATTTTATTTATTTATTTTATTTTATTTAGGTTTAGGTTTTTTTATTTATTTTATTTTTACTTTTTATTTAGTTTATGTTTAGCTTTCATATTTTTGGGGTTTAGGGATTATGGTTTAGGGTTTGGGGTTTAGGGTTTAGGATTTTGAGTTTAAGGTTAGTTTTAGGGTTTAGGGTTAGGGTTTTTTTTTTGAATTTTTAAATTTTTTTTAAATTAAGTAAACTAGTAGGTTTACGTTTATTTAGTTTATTTTATATTTTATTTTTATTTAGGTTTATTTTGATATTTATTTAGTTTTGTTTCATTATTTTAGGTTTATTTATTTTAGTTTAGCTTTTTTTTCTTTTAGTTTATTTTTTAGGTTCATGTTTAAGTTTAGGTTTATTCTTTAGTTTAGTTTTATTTTTATTTTATTTTATTTTTTATGTTTAGGGTTTATTTTTATTTTTAGGTTTAGGTTTGGGTTTTATTTTATTTTTTTAGGTTTAGGTTTAGGTTTTTTTTTAAGTTTTCTTTTAGATTTTATTTTTTTAGTTTAGGTTTAGGTTTATTTTAAATTTTTTTATTTTATTTAGCTTAGGTTTAGGATTAGGTTTAGTTTATTTTAGGTTTTATTTATTTTATTTTAGTTTATTATAGTTTATGTTTAGGTTTATTTTATTTTTATTTGAGGTTTAAGTTTTTTTAGTTTAGTTTTTAAGTTTTATTTTTATTTATTTGTAGTTTTATTTTTTAGGTTTAGGTATTTATTTAGTTTTTATTTCAGGTTTATTTTATTTTTATTTTAGGTTTAGTTTTTAGTTTATTTATGTTTTTATTTTTTAGTATAGTTTAGGTTTTTATTTATTTTATTTTAGTTTAGTTTTTTATTTTTAATTTATTTTTTTAGGTTAAGGTTTAGGTCTTAGTTTAGGTTTTTATTTTATTTTAATTATTCTTTTATTTTGGTTTAGGATTTTTTATTTATTTTATTTTTACGTTCTATTTAGTTTAGGTTTTGGTCTTAGGTTTTTAAGGTTTAGGGTTAGTTTAGAGTTTTCGATTTAGGGTTTAGGGTTTGGGGTTTAGGGTTTAAGGTTTAGGGTTGAAGGTTTAGGGTCTAGGGTTTAGGGCTTTAGGATTTAGGGTTTTAGTGTTTAGGGTTTAGGGTTTAGGTTTTAAGTTTTAAGGTTTATGTTTTAGGTTTAGGATTCAAGTTTTAGTTTAGGGTTTAGGGTTTTTAGTTTTTTAAAAACATAAAACAAATTCAGATTCAACATTTTTTCTTTTCAATTTCATCAACCAAGTAACACACCAAGTTTTCTAAAACACAAGCAACAACATAAAATAAAAAATGTGCAGGCATAGAGCAAATTAAAAACCCTAGGTAACTAGAATAGTGTCTACTGTAAAGATACAGTTCCATAAGTAGATGATTGGATCGATCGTTCTTGATTTCTCAGTTCTATCGAACCTCAGTGGCGGGGCATCATATCCCCGATCTCTCACTCTACCACCACCACGGCTGTAACCTTCGTTCCTCCTCCCACCACCATAACCATCACTACTCCGACGATCACCTCCATATCCACCAACACCTACAGATCCCCCACCACCATTATGATAACCGTTGCCTTCGCCTTCACCTCCATCGACAAATCTAGACTGAGCTTGGTTGATGGTGATGTTCCTGCCATCAAGGTTCTATCCATTCTTAGGGATTTTAGTGTTTAGATTTATTTTTTAATTTATTTAGTTACTTTATGTTTAGGTTTAGGGTTTGGGGTTTAGGGATATGGTTTAGGGTTTAGGGTTTAGGGTTTTATGATACTTTTTTGGGTTTAGGGTTTCATTAGGTTTAGTGGGGTTTAGGGTTTAGTTTTTTTTGATTTAGTTTTGTTTAGGATTTAAGGTTTATGGTTTTTAGGGTTCAAGGTTTAGGGTTTAGAGTTTTAGGGTTTGGGGAGTAGGGTTTACGATTTAGTGGTTAGGGTTTAGGCTTTAGGGTTTGAATTTAGGTTTTAGGGTTTTGGGTTTTAGGGTTTAGGATTGTTTAGGGTTTAGGGTTTATAGTTTTGTGTTTACGGTTAAGGGTTTAGGGTTTGGGGTTGTAGAGGGGTTTAGGGTTTATGGTTTTTAGGGTTTAGGGTTTAGGATTTAGAGTTTAGGATTTAGGGTTTAGGGTTTAAGGTTTAGGGTTTTAGGGTTTAAGGTTTAGGGTATTTTAGGGTTGTAAGTTTACTGTTTATGGTTGTAGGTTTAGGGGTGTAGGTTTAGGATTTTGTGTTTAGGGTTTATGATTTAGGGTTTAGGGTTTTTAGGGTTTAGTGTTAAGGTTTGGGGTTTAGGGTTTTTTGTAAAAAAAAAAATTAGGTAAACTACTAGGTTTAGATTTGTTTAATTTATTTTTTATATATTTAGTTTATTTTATTTTTTATTTTTGTAGGTTAATTTTTATTTTTATTTAATTCAGTTTATTTATTTTAGGTTTTTAATTTTACTTTATTTTTTAAGTTTATGTTTAGGTTTATGTTTATTTTTTAGTTTATTTTTATTTTTATTTTATTTTTTAGGTTTAGGTTTTATTCTTTATTATTAGGGTTAGGTTTAGGTTTTTATTTTATTTTTTAGGTTTAGGTTTTAAGTTGTTATTTTAGGTATATTTTGAAGTTTTATTTTTAGGTTAGGCTTAGGTTTATTTTTAGTTTACTTTATTTTATTTAGTTTAGGTTTAGGTTTAGGTTTTATTTATTTTAGTTTAGTTTATTTTAGTTTTGGTTTTAGTTTATTTTATTTGTTTATTTTATTTTTATTTTAAGATTTGGTTTTTTTTTTAGTTTAAGGTTTAGGTTATATTTTTCATTTATTTTTAAGATTATTTTTTAAGTATAGGTTTTTATCTAGTTTTTATTTTATTTTATCTTACATTTATTTTATTTTTATTTTAGGTTTAGATTTTATTTTATTTAGGTTTTTTATTTCTAAGTTTATTTTATTTTTTAGTTTAGTTTAGGTTTTTATTTATTTTATTTTATTTTAGTTTTTATTTTTTTATTTCATTTTATTTTTAGGTTTCGATTTATGTTTTTATTTTTTTTTTGTTTATTTTTTTATTTTGGTTTAGGTTTTAAGGTTTATGGTTTAGGGTTTATGGTTTAGGATTTTAGGGTTTAGGGTTTAGGGTTTAGGGTTTATTTTTTAGGGTTTAAGGCTTTTTAGGGTTTAGGGTTTAGGGTTTAGGTTTTAGGATTAGGGTTTAGGTTTTAGTTTAGGGTTTAGGATTTAAGGTTTAGGGTTTAAGGTTTAGGGATTAAGGTTATTTTTTAATCGAGTTTAGGGTTTAGGGTTTAGGGTTTATGGTTTAGGGTTTAGGGTTTAGGGTTTTAAGGTTTAGGGTTTAGGGTTGCTAAGGGGTTTTTTGGAAAAGTTAGAATTTTATTACCATAAAAGGAAAATATACATTATCCTTAAAAGTGATAAAGCTCTTTTGCTCTCAGGTACAAAAACTAAAGATCTAAACCCCCATCTAAGTACATTAGAAACAAAAAAGAAAAAAAAGGGAATACAATAGCTAAAAAGCATAAGAGAAAAAGACACAGAGTAAGGCTAAAATAAATCCTCAAAATAGTAAAAGGATGAGTCAACAGCAGTTCATGATTCTTTTAAGAAAGCAAGATAAGCAAGATCCATAGCAACAACACTTGGCTTGACTAAGTAACGACCATTCCCTCTATAAAGTTCCAACCTATAAAAGAAATATGCAAAACACTACAAAGGTAAAAGTCATAACTAAAAAGGATAAGGATAAATAGGAAAATCGAGAAAACGATAAGGCTCGTTCGGTTAGGGTCATCTAATGGAAACAATACATATGAGCATCCAAACATCATAAAGAAGGGTTACAATCATATGTATTGCTATGAACTAGAGCAAAACCATCATAGGCATACATATACAAACATCCAAGGCCAACAGTCTATATAGTTCCATATCCTAGGGTTTAGAGTTTATGGTTTAATGTTTAGGCTTTAGGGCTTAGGGTTTTTAGGGTTTAGTGTTTGTTTAGGGTTTACAGTGTAAGGTTTATGGTTTAGGGTTTTAGGGTTTAAGGTTTAGGGTTTAGGGTTTAGGGTTTAGGGCTTAGGGTGGCAGGGTTTAGGGTTTAGGGTTTAGGGTTTATATTGTTGGGGCATTTATTATTTAGGGTTTAGGTATAATTTTAGGGTTAATTGTTTAGGATTTAGGGTTTATTGTTTAGGATTTAGGGTTTAGGGTTTTTTTTAATTAAGTAAACCTACAGATTTAGGTTAATTTAGCTTATTTAATTTAATTTTTATTAATTTTATTTAATTTATTTTTTAATTTTATTTAGGTTTATAATTTATTTTTATTTAATTTAGTTTCTTTATTTTAGGTTAATTTATTATAGTTTAGTTTTTCATTTTAAATTATTTTTTAGGTTTAAGTTCTAGTTTATGTTTATTTAGGATTAGGGTTTTAGGGTTTTTGGTTTAGTATTTATACTTTAGTTTAAGGTTCTAGTTTAGGTTTAGGGTTTAGGTTTAGTTTAGGGTTTATAATGTGGTTTATGGTTTAGTTTTGGTTTGGTTTAGGGTTTAAGTTTAGGTTTTAGGTTTAGTTAGGTTTAGAGTTTTGATTTAGGGTTTAGGTATAGATTTAAGTTTAGTTTAGGTTCTGATTTAAGTTTAGGTTAGGTTTATAGTTTATAGTTTGATTGTAGGATGGGTTTAGGGTTTAGGGTTGTATTGTTTAAGTTTAGGTTTAGTTTATAGTTTAGTTTATGTCTAGGTTGAGTTTAGGTTTAGCATTTAGATTTAGGTTTATAGTTTTAAGTTTAAGTTAAGTTTAAGTTTATAGTTTTGAATTTAAGATTAGAATTAGGTTTTATGGAGGTTTAAAGTGGTTTAGTAGTATTACGTTTGGGTTTAGGTTATAGGTTTAGGGTTTAGGGTTTAGAGTTTAGGGTTTAGTGTTTAGGATTTAGGGTTTATGATTTTTAGGGTTTAGGGTTTAGGGATTAGTGTTTAAGGATAGTTTAAGGTTTAGGGTTAGGGTTTAAGGTTTAGTGTTTTGGGTTTAGGGTTTACTATTTAGGATTTCATAGTTATGATTTTTATAATTTAGGGTTTAGAGTTTTTAGGGTTAGTTTAGGGTTTAGGGTTAGTTTAGGGTTTACGATTTAGGGTTTATAGTTTTTTAGGGTTTAGGGTTTAGGTTTAGGGTTTAGGGTTTAGGGTTTAGGATTTTTTTAAAAAAAGTTAATTAAATTGGTAGGTTTTCATTTATTTAGTTTATTTTTTTTATAAATTTTAGTATATTTTATTTTTTATTTTTAATTAAGTTTAATTTAAATTTTTATTTAGTTTAGTTTATTTATTTTAGTTTAGGTTTTTTATTTAAGTTTATTTTTCAAGTCTAGGTTTAGGTTTATTTTAATTTAGGGTTTAGGGTTTTAGGGTATATGATATAGGGTATAGGGTTTGGGATTATGGTTTAGGGTTTAGGGTTTAGGGTTTAGGGTTTAGGCTTTAGGGTTTAGGGTTTTTAGTTTAGGGTTAGTTTAGGTTTAGGGTTTTGATTTAGGGTTTCAAGTTTAGGATTTAAGGTTTGGTGTTTAGGGTTTAGGGTTTAGGGTTTAATGATATAGTTTAGGTTTAGGTTTAGTTTAGGGTTTAGGTTGTTTTAGGTTTAGGTTTTGATTTATGATTTATAGTTTCTGATTTAGTCTTTAGGTAGGGTTTAAGTTTTAGGGTTTTGGATTTTGGGTTTTGGGTTTTGGGTTGTAGGGGGTTTAGTGTAGGTTTAAGGCTCAGGGTTTAGGGTTTAGGGTTTAGGGCTTAAGGTTGTAGGTTGTAGGTTTAGGGTTTATAGTTGTAGGTTTAAGGTTTAGGGTTTAAGGTTTAGGATTTGGGGTTTAGGGTTTTTAGGGTTTAAGGTTCAATGAATTTTTTTTTAAAAAAAATTAAGTAGTAAGTTTAGGTTTATTTAGTTTATTTTTTATTTATTTTAGTTTATTTTTTTATTTAGGTTATTTTTATATCTATTTTTATTAAGCTTAGTATATTTATTTTTAGTTTTTTTATTTTAGTTTAGGTTATTTTAGTTTATTTTTTTATTTAAGTTATTTTTATTTCTATTTTTATTAAGCTTAGTATATTTATTTTTAGTTTTTTTTTATTTTAGTTTAGGTTATTTTAGTTTATTTTTTAGGGTTAGGTTTATTTTTTAGTTTAGTTTTATTTTATTTTATTTTTTAGGTTAAGGTTTTATTTTTTATTTTTAGGTTTTCGTTATGTTTTATTTTATTTTTTTAGGTTTATTTTATTTTTATTTTATTTTATTTATTTTTTTTTTTTATTTTTAGGTTTAATTTAATGTTTTAGTTTAGGTTTGGTTTTATTTATTTTATTTTGGTTTACTTTTTATTTTTTATTTTTTTTTTTAGGTTTAAGTTTAAGTTTTAGTATAGGTTTCTATTTTATTTTGGTTTAGGTTTATTTATTTATTTTATTTTTAGGTTTTATTTAGTTTAGGTTTTGGTTTTAGGTTTTAATTTAGTGTTTATATCAATCTCAAATCCATATATAAACTCAACCAAATCAAACTCAACCCAAAATTAAGCCAACTAAACCCAATTGGTCCACTTGACCCAAAATGGTCAATTTGACCTAGTTGAGCCAAGTTCTAATCCTACCCAAATTAGATTAAACTAAGCCATCAAAACCTCCCATCATGATTTTTGATCACCCTAGGTTGATCAATTATCACAAATTAGGTCAAACCAAGTCAACTTGGATATTTGACCAAGTCAACCCCTTAACCCATATGAACCCAAACTAGCCAAATTGCAACCTAAGCCAAATGAAACAATGAATCATACCAAATCAAAATCAATATTTGAATATGACTTGACCTTCAATTGAGTGAACCAATTGGCCCTCTTGACCCAAGTTGACCCAAATTGACCTAAAAAGACCAAATTGGGTCAAATCAAAATATAAACCAAATTGATTTCTCCAAGTTCATTCCAAATTGATTGTTGAACTTTATCAAAGCCATGATTGGACCCAATTGAACCCAATTGATCTCTTAGCCCAAATTGACCTAAAGGTTCAAGTTGGCCTAAATCAAAACCAAATCCAAATTGAAACCAAAGCCTACAATAATCTTCAATTGGTCAACTAAACGCCAATTTGGACAATTTGGTCAAATTGGTCAACTTAACCCATTTGACCCAAATGAATTCAAGTGAACCAAAATCAAATCTATGCCAAACTAAACCAAACCAATTGAACCAAAACATCCTAAATGATCATATGACCTTGACATAATCCTTCGTTTGACGTAATTTGACCAATTGGTAAACTTGACCCAACCTAACATAATTTGACCTAAATGAGTCAAATTGAACCAAAACTAACCAAATCAACTCTAATTGTCTTGAAGTTTGGGCTAACCCACTTTAGGCTCATTTCAAATCTGCCCAAATCAAAACCAATACCAAATGACCATTCTAAAAATCATAAAAAATCATAGAGAAATAAAAAATACAAATAAATACCCATTCTAAAGGTATTTCAGAATAGAATTAATTAAAAATGATCTTAACTAATTTTGAACATTAATTAAGGTTTAATTAAAGTTTAATTACAAAATTTACTAGCTTAGTAGTCCTTAAGTACTTGAGAATTAATCCCAAATTTTTTGGGTTAATTTAATAGGATGACCTCTATCTCCCATGATTTTCTTGGGATTTATTGCTCACTATTAGGAAAATTGACAAACTAAACCTTAACTACTCTTTTAAGTTAATTAATGATTAATTAATCTCATGAATAGTAACAAATTAATTAATTAAGTTTATTAATCATTGTTCAATAGTAAGTGAACTAAGGAATAGAGTTGGGTCCCCTTTCCCTAAGTTCATTTGACCCTTTTTTAAAATGAAATTAATTAAGATTTAACCCATTAATTAAATCACTTAAGTAAATTGAAATCATAATGACATCCATTAATTAATTAAATCATGGGGTAGATCTTTAAGTGTTTAATAACCTAAAGGAGTTTAATGAAATTATGATTTGCACATTTATGGGCAAAACCATAGAGTAATTAAGTCACTTAATCTAATTAAATATTAATCATGAGCCAATTGCATTAAGCCCCTTTTAATTCCTAGGATCATTGCAAGTTTATTTTCCATGCATATCATGTTGGCTCATAATTATTTAGTTAATTACTTTAAGGTGACATAGGTAAGGGTAATTAATTCATCTAATTAAAGGTTCAACTTAATTAACACATAAAATCAACTTAATTACATTTCCTTAAATTACATCAAATCATTAATGTGGGAATGGGTTTAAAACAGCAAGTGATGATTTCTCTTCTCCTCTTTAAATCAAATTAAATCCAAAACTTAATCAATAAAGAAGCTTTGGTTTGCTTTAAATAATCTTATATGATTTGATTGTCCTTAAGAACTAGTTTGGCTGAATGAATCACATGCTTATATTCGATTGTCCTCTTTCCAATCATGGTAAATTTGGTATGTCATTTGAATTCATGCATCCATCTTTTCAAAATCAAGTAAAATAAAATGGATTTCCTTTATGTAAGCATGTGTTGATTTAATTTAATATATGTGGCTATTATCACTATTAAATCCAAATGTATATTTCATAGGCTTATAAATAAAGAATAATATGTGCTATGATGCTAGTTATAGATACATAAGAAATGCATGTGCTTATAGCTTATGTGTATGAATGTTGAGTTCTCTTTCCTCTATTCATGTATTGATTTATGTAAGATTAAATGGTAATGGGTATATAGTCTGGACATCTCGGGAACATGAGCCTTTGTTGCAAGAAGATCATTTGATTACCACACTCCCTAGTTTAACAATGGCATTACCCATTTGATTTCATTCTTATGATTTTCAATAGTAGATATTGGATAGAGCTTTAATTCATATATATAAATGATTCAATCAAAAAAATATACAATCTTTGCATGGTTTTCTTTCCCTCATTTATGTATACATCCATGTGTGTCCAAGAAAAGTAAGTATATAGTGGACATCCAGAATATGAGGCTTTAGTTAGCCCCAAGGAGGTCATTTGATTACCTCACTTACAGTTTAACAATGACATGTACTTCGATATCTTTGTACATGTATATCTATATATGGTTAGTGGAAATCCCATTTTACATTAAAATTGCATGCATTCATAATTGACTAAGTGGTTGAATTCATTAGCCATATGATTTGGAGCTTACTTCTTTTGTTCTTGTATTCAAATTTACATTTGTTAGAATGCAAATAAGTATATAGTATGGACATCCCAAGAATACAAGGCTTTAGCTAGCTCTAAGGAGATCATTTGATTACCTTACTTCCCTGGTTTAACAATGGCACATGCCTATTTAATTTCATTCTTATGTCCTTTTTGTATAAGTATTTGGATAAAGTTATAAATTAATATGTTTAAATAATTTAATCAAATATATATAAATTCTAAACATGCACATACATTCATCATTTAAGTGTGTTATAATATGTTGTAAGTATAGATACACTTAGGATTAAATCATATGCATGTTACATGTGTTGGAAAGGAATGATTTAATAAATGTCATGTGGTAGTAATTCAATTAAATTAATCTTAAGATGCCTTTCATTTCGAAAATGATTATTTAAAGTGAACCTAAATAAAGGATTAACAAAATCATTTAGTAAGTCATTCACTAAAAAGAACTAAATCAAATTAATATAGTTTAGAAAGTGACTTAAAGTAGGGATGAAAGAGGGCAATCCTCTTTTCCACTTCTTATATCACTTAGTTGCTAAGTGTAATCAAATGAAAAAAAACACAAATTTAAAATTCTCAAATCAATTAAACTACTTCATGTGAAATCAACATTTCATGTTAAATTGAATCCTTCTACAATTAGAAAATACAACACTAATGCCTAACAAGACTTACCACACAATCCTTAATACACATATTAGAATTAAGTCACCACTTCTAGCTCTAAGTTAGGATGGTGTATGTTGTGATGTATGTTTTGTTTTATGATGTATTATTTTAGATTAAATGTTAGGGTGTATGCTTCGTAGACTAGATGATAGGACAATATTAACCTAATCATATTTTTTGCCATGGATTATGCTTAAAGGATACTTAAAAATAAATGTGAATGCACTTTTTGCAAGTTGCTAAAATCCTTAAGCATAATCCAAGTTAGGATAGGTGGGCTTAGTTACCCATGTGTAGGGTACTAAGTCCAAATTATAAATACAATTGCTTGGGATTATATTTATATTTAGCTAACCTTTATTTTGCAAGTGTAGTTAGATTTTGTTTCCCCACATAAATGTAATTTTTGCAATAGGATTAAGGAATAGTGATGTGAGGGATTAGGATGAGCATTGGACAGAAGGCTTTGTCCTAGAGTGCCCTGTGATGCCTTTGAAGCAAGCACCACTCAAATGAAAGAAGGAACCAAATAAAAAATGGAGATATGAACAAAGAAGACCCCCATAGCATTTAATACAGTTATAATTATTCTATCATATTTCAGGTTATATAAGGGTAGAGCTTAGCTAGCCTAAACATTAAATCTTAAACCCTAACCCTAACCTTAAACCCTAAACCCTAAACCTTAAATGCTAAAACCATAAACCTTAAACCCTAAACTAATCCTAAACCCTAAAAACTCTAAACCTAAAGCCCCTAAAAACCAAAACCTTAAACTAAACTAAACTAAAAAACTAAAACCTAAAAAACTAAACTTAAAAACTAACCTAAACTAAACCAAAAAAACCTAAAACCTAAACTAAAATAAACTAAACCTAAACTCAAACTTTGCCTAGTGGTTGATGGTTTGGCTTTCAGAGGTTTGGGTTCAAGTCCTTGCATGGTTGTGTGAGTTTTGATTAAATTCAAATGTCCCAAAAAAACCCTATAACCTAAAAACCCTAAACCCTAATCTAACCTAAACCTAAACCACTAAACCCTAAACCACAAACCCTAAAAAACCTACACTACCATAAAAACACTAAAACCTAAACCTAAACCCAAACCCTAAACCCCAAACCTAAAACCTAAAACCTAAACCTAAATTAAATAAAACCTAAAATAAAAAATAAAATAAAACCTAAACTAAAACCTAAACCTAAAAAAAAACACAAAATAAACTAATAAAATAAACTAAAAATATATAAAACCTAAACTAAAAAAAAAAAATAAAATAAACCTAAAAATAAAACCTAAAAATAAAATAAACAAAGAAATAAATTGTTTATCGTTAAAAAAAACCAAAACCATAAACATTGAACTAAAACTTGAAACTTAAACCTAAAACTCTAAACCCTAAACCCTAAAACCTAAACCCAAAACCCAAAACCCTAAACCAACCTAAAATCCTAAACCCTAAATAAACCCTAAACTAAAAATCCTAAACCCTAAATTCCAAACCCCAAACCCAAAACTAAAAAATAAAAATCTAAACTAAATAAACCTAAAAAATAAAAATTTAAACTAATAAAATAAACATAAACTAAACCTAAACTTGACCTAAACATAAACCTAAGAAAATAAATAAAAATAAAACTAAAATAAATAAAACCTAAATTAAACTAAAAAAAAAAAAAACTTAAATAAAAGTAAAAACAAACTAAAATAATAAAAAAACAAACCTAAAATAAAATAAAATATAAAAAATAAAACCTAAACATAAACAATGAATAAAAATAAAATAAAACCTAAACCTAAAAAAAAAAAACTAAAAAAATAAAATAAACTAAATAAACTAAAATAAATAAACAAATAAATAAACTAAACTAAATAAATAAATAAAACCTAAACTAAAAAAAAAATAAATAAATTAAAAATAAACCTAAACCTAAACTAAAAAATAAAACCTAAAATAAACTAAAATAAAACCTAATAAAATAAACATAAAATAAAAACCTAAAACCTAAACCTAAAAAAATAAAATAAAAATCTAAACCTAAACCTAAAAATAAAAAATAAAACTGAAACCTAAAAGATAAAATTAAAATAAAACTAAACTAAAAAATAAACAAAAACCTAAACCTAAATCTAAAAACTAAACTAAAATGAAAAACCTAAACTAAAATAGATAAACTTAAAATAAATAAAGTAAATTAAATCAAAAAGCCAAAATAAAAATAAAAAAATAAAATAAACTAAAATAAATAAAAAATAAACTAAATAAACCTAAACCTACGAGTTTACTTAATTTACAAAAAAAAAACTCTAACCCTAAACCTATAACCCTAAACCTTAAATCCTAAACCCTTAAACTCTAAACCCTAAACCCTAAACCGTAAACCCAAAACATAAAAACCTACAACCCTAAATCATAAACCCTAAACACCAAACCCTAAACCCTAAACCCAAATGCTAATCCCTAAACAGCAAAAACCTAAAAACCTAAACTTAAACAAAATAAAACCTAATAATTTTAAAAAATAAAATAAACCTAAGGCTAAATAAATTAAAATATATAATTAATAAAACCTAAACTAAAACCTAAACCTAAACCTAAAAAATAAAATAAACAAAAAAAAACTAAACTAATATAAAATAAATAAAAACCTACTCTAAACAAAAAAATAAAATAAACCTAAATTAAAAAAATAAAACATAAAATAAAAATAAAATAAACCTAAAATATAATAAAATAAAAACTAAATAAAAACATAAACATAAAAATAAATAAAAAATAAAACAAAAACCTTAAACAAAAAAAAATCCTAAACCTAAAATAAACAAATTAAAATAAACCTAAACCTAAACTAAAATAAATAAAACCTAAACCTAAACCTGAAATAAAGTAAACATAAACCCTAAACTAAATAAAATAAAATAACCTAAAAATAAACCTAAACCAAAACTAACAAATACAACCTAAAATAAAAACCTAAAACATAAACCTAAAAAAATAAAATAAAAACCTAAACCTAAACCTAAACTTAAAAATAAAAAATAAAACCTAGTCCTAAAAATAAAATAAAAATAAAACTTAACTAAAAAATAAACATAAACATAAACCTAAACCTAAAAAGTGAACTAAAATAATTAACCCTAAAATAAATAAGCTAAATTAAATAAAGATAAAAAAGTAAACCTAAAAAACAATAAAAAATATAATAAACTAAAATAAATAAATAAAAAAAACTAAATAAACCCAACCTATCAGTTTACTTAATTTAAAAAAACCCCTAAAGCTTAAACACTAAACCTGAAACCCTAATTCCTAACCTTAAATCCTAAACCCTACAACTAACCCTAAACTATAAAAAACCCTAAACCGTTAACTCTAAACCCTAAGCTAACCCTAAACCCTATGCTAACCCTAAACATACAACCCTAAATCCCAAAAAAAAAAACCCTAAAAACTAAACCCTAAACCCTAAACCCTAAACCCTAAAACCCTAAACCCTAAATGCTAAACCATAAAAACATAAACCTAAACTAAATAAAACCTAATAATAAAATATAAAAACATAAACCTAAATAAAATAAAATAAAATAAAAACCTAAACTAAAACCTAAACTTAAACCTAAAAATAAAATAAAATAAACTAATATAAAATAATTAATCACCTAAACTAAACTAAATAAAATAAAATAAACCTAAGAATAAAAGACCTAAAGAAAATAAAACCTAAATCTAAAAAAAAATAAAATAAACCTAAACCTAAACCTAAACTAAATAAATAAAACCTAACCCTAAACCTAAACCTAAACCTAATCTAAATAAAAAAATAAACTAAAATTAAACCGAATCCTAAACTAACAAATGAAATCTAAAAATAAACCTAAAATAAAATCCTAAAATCTAAACTTAAAAAAATAAAATGAAAATCTAAACCTAAACATTAAAATAAGAAATAAAACCTAAACCTCAAAAATGAAATAAAAATAAATCTCAAATAAAAATAAACCTAAAACTAAAAAAATTAACTTAAATAAAAAACCTAAACTAAGATAAATAAACCTAAAATAAATAAATTAAACTAACTAAAAATAAAAAATAAACATAAATAAAATTAAAAAATAAAATAAACTAAAATAAATAAAAAATACACAAAATAAACTAAATAACCCAAAACCTATCGATTTATTGAATTTAAAAAAGAACATAAACCCTAAGCTAAACCCTAAACCCTAAAACCTAAAAATAAACAAAAAAAACATAAAGCTATAGGTTTACTTAATTTAAAAATAAACCTGAACCCTAAACCCTAAACCCTAACAAAATAAAAATATAAAAAAAGAATAAATACAAAGTCAATAAAAAAATCCTAATCCTAAAACTAACCCTAACCCTAAACCCTAAACCTACAACCCTAAAACTCTAAACCCTAAACCCTAAATCCTAAACCCTAAACCTTAAAACTAAAAACCTTAAACCTAAAGCCTAAACACTAAACCCTAAACCCTAAACCATAAACCCTAACCCTAAACCCTAAACCCTAAAACCGACAACCCTAAACCCCAGACCCTAAATTATAAACCCTAAACCCTAAACCTAAATCCCAAACCCTAAAGCCTAAACACTAAAAAGCTAAACCTAAACTAAATAAATCCTAAAAATAAAATAAATTAAAAAAAACCTATGGAATTGTGATAGTGGTTACTACCGTGGTGGTGGCAGAGGGAGAGATCGGGGATATGATGGTGGATCCTGCTACTCGAGAGGCGGGGTGGTTTTGATGGGAGCTAGAGAAACTTTACGTGTTACGTGGTTGACGAGAACTAAAAGAAGAAATGTTGAATATGAATTTGCTCTTTGTTAGAAAAATAAAAACAAAAACCCTAAACCCTAAACTAAAACTTGAACCTAAACCTAAAACCTAAACCCAAAACCCTAAAAATAAAAAAATAATAAAAAAACACAAACCCTAAACCCTAAACCCTAAAACTAACCTTAAACCCTAAACCCTAAACTAACCCTAACCCTAAGCCCTAAACATTTAATTCTAAAGCCCTAAACCCCAAACCCAAAACCCAAAACCCTAAACTCTAAACACTAAACCCTAATCCCTAAACCCTAAACCTTAACCCTAAATCCCAAAACCCAAAACCCTAAAACCCTAAACACTAATCCCCAAATCTTAAATCCTAAAAACCTAAAACCTAAACCTAAACTAAATAAAGCCTATTAATAAAATAAAGAAAAAAACCTAAAACTAAATAACATAAAAAAACAAAATAAAATAAAAACCTAAACTAAAACCTAAACCTAAACCTAAAAATAAAATAAAATAAAAAATAAGAATAAACTAAAACAAAATAAATAAAAACTTAAACTAAACTAAAAATTAAAATAAACCTTAGAATAAAAAACCTAAATAAAATACAAACTAAACATAAAATAAAAATAAAATAAACCTAAAATAAGATAAAATAAAAACCTAAACCTAAAAAATAAACCTCAAAATAAATAAAAAAAAATATAAAACCCTAAACTAAAAAAAACTAAGCCTAAAATAAAAATATAATTAACAAAATAAAATAAACCAAAACCTAAACTAAAATAAATAAAACCTAAACCTAAACCTAATCCTAAACCTAAATTAAATAAAGTAAAATAAACTAAAAATAAACCTAAACCTAAACAAAAAAATTTAATCTAAAAATAAACTAAAATAAAAACCTAAATCCTAAATAAAATAAAATAAAATATAAACCTAAACCTAAACCTCAAAAGTTAAAAATATAACCTAAACCTTAAGGATAAAATAAAAATAAAACTCAACTAAAAAATAAACCTAAACCTAAACCTAAAAAGATAAAGTAAAATAAAAACTCTAAAGTAAAAATTAATAAATCAAAAGTAAATAAACTAAACTAAATAAATAAAATAAACCTAAATAAAAATAAAAAATAAAATAAACTAAAATAAATAAAAAATAAATTAAATTAACTAAATAAACATAAACCTTCCAGTTTACTTAATTTAAAAAGTAAAAAAAACCTAAACCATAAATCTTAAACCCCAAACCCTAAATCCTAAACATACAACGTTAAACCTACAACCCTAAACCCTAAACCCTAAAGCCTAAAAAACCCTAAACCCAAAACCATAAACCTTAAACCCTAAAGTGTAAACCCTAAACTCTAAACCCTAAACTAAACCTAAACCCTAAACCCTAAAAGCATAAATTGTAAAAGCCTAAACCCAAAACCCTAAACCACGATTGAGCTGATTTTTATGAAAGTTGATCTTAAAGAAGTCAGCGAAGAGGTTGAGAAATACAAAGTTGGTGCGCTTGCCCATGTTGGTCTTGTTGCACCTATTGATGTTGTGGTTCCCCAGGTAGCATTGGTTTGGATCCTTCACAGACCTCTTTCTTCCGTGTTCTGAAATTATCACCTTGAATGATTAAAAATGGCGATAAGGTGGGATCTTCAAAGGCTGCTCTCCTAGCTAAGCTGGGGACTAGGCCATTCTCTTATGGCCTTATCGCCTTCTATGTATGATGATGGTTTAGTGTTCAGTCCTGAGGTGCTTGACCTCACTAAAGATGATCTCATCGAGAAGTTTTTGGCAACCCTTTTAATGATCACTTCTCTCTCACTGTCCTCTCTTATCCCAGCCTTGCTGTAGCATCCCAAATGTTCATCAACGCTTACAAGAATGTCCTCACCATCACAATTGCCACTGATTACACATACCCGCAAGTCGAGAAGGTTAAGGAGCATTTGAAAGATCCTAGTAAATTTGATGTATGCACGATGCTTCTACTCTTACCGCCGCCGGTCGCCGCTATAATGGAAGAGAAGAAGGAAGAGCCTGCTGAGCAATCTGATGATGATATGGGTTTCTGCTTGTTCGACTAAGCTTTGTTGTCCTTCTATAAAATCAAAATTTATTATCTCTAGGAGTTAAATTTATTTTTAAAATACTATTTTTGTGAATTTTTTAATTACATTTTATTTTATTCTATTTTATTAGTTATTAGAGGATAATGTCTTATTTGATTTGGTAATTTCTTGTATATTATGGAATCATTTGAGTTTAAAATTAAAAAAAACCTAAACCCTAAACCTAGGCCTAAATAGTAAACCATAAACCCTAAACACCAAGCCATAAACCTAAACCCAAAGTAATTAAATAAATTAAAAACTAAACCTGAACCCTAAAATCTAATAAACCTAAGCCTAAATCCTAAGAATGGTCAGAACCTTGGCAGCAGAACATCACCGTCAACCAGGCTCAGTCTTGATCTAGCGGTGGAGGCAAAGGTGGAGGCGGTGGTAATCATAGTGTTGGTGGGGGATCTAGAGGTGCTGGTGGATATGGAGGTGGTGGTGAGAGCAGTGGTGGTTATGGAGGTGGGAGGAGCAATGGAGGTTACAGCCATGGTGGTGGCTCAGGAAGAGATAGGGGATATGATGGTGGATCCCTCTACTTGAAGCAAGGGTAGTTCTGATGGGAACTAGAGCGAAGAAAGAGGCGATGGTATGCTATTTATGGAACTGTGTCTTTATAGAAGAGATGGTTCTAGTTATCTAAGGCTTTTGATTTGCTCTATGTGTGCTCATTTTTGATCTATGACATTGCTTGTTTCTTAGAAAACTTGGTGTGTTACTTGGTTGATGAAATCGAGAAGAAGAAATGTTGAATTTGAATTTATTCTCTATTAAAAAAAATCAAAATCCTTAAACCCTGAACCAAAACTTGAACCCTAAACACTATAACCTAAACCCTAAACCCTAAACCCTAAACTCTAAAAATTTAAAAAATTAAAAAAACCACAAGCCCTAAAAATAACCACAACCCTAAACCCACAAATCCCACAAACCCTAAAACCCTAAACCCTAAACCTAAACCTAAACCCTAAAACCTAACCAAAACCTAAACCCTAAACCTTAAAACCTAAACCATAAACTCCTAAAACCCTAACCCTAAACCCTAGGTAAAAAAGCATAAACCTAAAACCCTAAAACCCTAAATGTAAAACCTAAACTAAACCCTAAACCCTAAACCCAAAAACCTAAACTTAAAGTAACTAATAAAATTAAAAAATAAACTTAAACACTAAAACCCACAAACCTAAACCAAAACCATAAGAATGTGTAACCTGAGTAAGAACATCACCATCAATCAATAAGATCTATGTAGAGGAAGGTACGACGGGATGTCGTGGTGGGGATATGGAGGTCCTGGATATGGAGGTAATTGGCATGGTATATGGAGCAGGAACAGAGGTTTCACCATGTCACTGGTGGAGGGAGACATAAGGATTGTGGACCTCTAATAGTGTTATGATAACCGAGAAATCAAGAAGGGCTTATGGAACCATCTATTTAGTGAGACACTAAGTTATCTTAGGTTTATAATTTTCTCTATGTGTGCTCATTTTTTATCTATGTCATCACTTCTATCCTAGAAAACATGGAGTGTTACTTCATTGATGTAATCATGAAGAAGAAATGTTGAATCTGAATTAATTCTTTGTTAAAAAAACAAAAGCCCTAAATCTTAAACTAAAAGTTGAACCCTAAACCTAAAACCTAAACCCTAAACCTAAAATACATAAAAAATAATTAAAAAAACTCATAACCCTAAAATTAACCCTAAACCCTAAACCTTAAAACCCTAAACCCTAAACCCAAAACACTAAACCCTAAACCATAAACCCTAAACCATAAAAACCTAAAAACCTAAACCTAAACTAAGTAAAACATAAAAATAAAATAAATAAAAAAACCTAAACCTAAAAAAAAAATAAAAAAATAAAACAAAATAAAACCCTAAACTAAAACCTAAACTTAAAAATAAAATAAAAATAAAAACTAAACTAAAATAAATAATTAAAATGTAAACAAGTTTAAAATATAAAATAAACCTAAATAAAATAAAAACTAAACAAATAAAATAAAATAAAACTAAACTAAATAAAAACCTAAACTTAAACAATAAACCTAAAAATAAATAAAAAATAAAACTTAAACCCTAAACTAAAGAAACCTAAATCTAAAATAAACAAAAGAAAATAAACCAAAACCTAAGCTAAAATAAACTAAACTTTTATAAATAAAACCTAAACCTAAACCTAAAATAAACTAAACCAAAACCCTAAATATAACTAAAAAATAAAGCCCAAAACTTAAACTAAAGAAAAAAAAACTTAAACCTAAAATAAAGATAATATAATAAACCTAAACCTAAATTATAATAAACTAAACAAAAATAAATAAAACCTAAACCTAAACCTAAAATAAACAAACTAAACTACCTAAATAAAATAAATAAACTAAAAATAAACCTAAAATTAAACTGAAAATTAAAACCTAAAAATAAACCTAAACTAAAAACTTAAAATCTAAACATAAAAAAATAAAATAAAAACCTAAACCTAAACCTAAAATAAAAAAACCTAAACCTAAAAAAAAAATAAAAACTAAACTAAACTAAAAAATAAACATAAACCTAAACCTAAAAAAAACTAAAATAGAAAAAACTAAACTAAAATAAATAAACCTAAAATAAATTAAATAAATTAAGTAAAAATAAAAATAAACCTAAATAAAAATATAAAATAAAATAAACTAAAATAAATAAAAAAATAAACTAAATAAACAAAAAATAAACTTAAACCTACTAGTTTACTTAATTTTAAAATAAACCCTAAACCTTAAACTGTAAACCCTAAACCTTAAATTTAAACCTCAACCCTAAATTCTAAACCTAAACCCTAAACCCTAAACCTAAAATTAAACCTCAAACCGAATAAACTAATATAAACGGAAATTAACACTAAACTTACAACCTAAACTACAAGAATTAAACCCTAAAACTTAAACCTTACTAATCAGAACGAAACTAAACTAAAGTTATCTAACCTAACCTAAAATTACTAAACTAAACCTAAACTTAATCAAACCTAAATCTTAAACCTTAAAATCCAAACCCTAACCTAAATCATAAACCAAAAGTATAAACCCTAAATCCTAATCTAAACACTAAACCAAACTTGAAAAGAAAACCCTAATTAAATCCTAATGAATTTAAAACTAAATATAAATTTTAAACTTTAAACTCTAAACTCAATATTTAATCCTAACTTTATCTAAACCAAATAAACCTAAAACCCCAAAACCTTAAATCTAAACCTTAAACCTAAACCCTAAACTTTATTTAAACTAAATAGAATAAATTTAAAACTCTAAACCCTAAACCCTAAACCCTAAACCCTAAACCCTAAACTCTAAACCTTAAACCCTAACCCTAAATTCTAAATCCTAAATCCCAAACCCTAAACCAAAACCTAAAGTAACTAAATAAATTTAAAAAATAAACCTAAACATTAAAATTGAATAAACCTAAACCTTAAACATAAGATTTGAGCCAACAACTCCATGGTGTACTTATGGTAGTGATGGAGCTTAGGCTTTATAACCTTATAGGATCCAGCAATTTGGTTGATAAATAGCTGAGAATCCCTAAAGATGTTGATATTTTGGATGCTTAGAGTAATGAATAACTCCATATCTGCAATCAGAGTCTCATATTTCGCTTCATTTTTGGTACAAGGATTGGACAGATGATATGAGAATCTCATCACATCATGGTCTGGAGTTAAGAGAACTATTCTTACTCCTGTCATTCCTGAAATAGTAGATTATGGTTCTTCTTCTCTTTAAGAAGTACATCTCCCAGCAATGAATGCTAGTATCCCTTAAGTTCATGATTTGTTCATCAGGGAGATCATCACTAAGCAGAGGGTCAGTAGAAAGTGGGTGTGTTTCTAACAAATCTTTTAGCGCTTATCCTTTCATCGTATAAAGGGGTATGAAGGTAACATCAAATTGCGAGAGGATCATGGACTGTTGTGCCAACTGTCTGGATAGCATCAGCCGTGTAATGAGATACTGTAGTGGATTGATCCTAGAGATTAAGTTCACCGTATGAGGAAGCATGTAGTGATGTAGCTTTTGGGATGAAAAGATTAAAGCTAAGCAATATTTCTTAATGAGTGGATAATTAGCCTCAACAGAGATTAGAGAATGACTGAGGTGGTAGACTGCATTTTCATTCCCTTAAGCTTTGGCTTGGGCCAACAAAGCACCAAGGAAGTCATCTAATATAGCAGTGTAAAGTATGAGGGACTTTCCCGGGATAGGGGCTACTAGAACCAGTGGCATCATCAACTAATACTTGATGTCTTCAAAGTCATGCTCACACTTATTATCCCACTTGTACTTGGCATCCTTTTGAAAAGTACTGAGAATGGTTGACATCTTCCTGACATGTTGGATATAAAACATCTTAGATAAGACAAGCACCCTTAGAATGATCTAAGTTGAGTTAAACTTTTAGAGAGTGGCATTTCTAATATCACTTTATTCTTCTCTATCAATTTTGATTCCCCTATGAAACAAACAAAGAATTTCGAAGCTACCCAAATGCACACTTAAGGGTTCATTTTGAGGTTAAATTATCTTAACTATTCGAAAACTACTCTCAAGTCAAAGAGATGGTCTTCCTTTTCTCTACTTTTGACCACGAGATCATCAACATAACACTCAACTTGATGATGAATGAGTTCATTGAAGATTCAAGTCATAGCCTACTGGTATGTAGCATCGACATTTTTAAGGCTGAAAGGCATGATCTTATAGCAATAGATTTTGAATAGGGTTCTAAAAGAACTATTTATTTCATCTTCAGGGGCCATCTTTATTTGGTTATATCCAGATGAGCCATCCATGAAAGAGAAGATTGCATGCGATGAGGCCATTCTTTTTCATAACTAGGACGATGCTGGCTAACCAGGCATGATATTTTTCTTCCCAGATGAAGCCATCATCGATCAATTTCTTGACTTCATAAATGACCATTTATTCTATGTCTAATTGCATGCATCTAGGAGCTTGCTTGATATGATTAGCAGTAGTCTCTATTACTATTTTATGGATCACTACGTCAAGAGAGAATCCAAGAATCTCTTTATAACTCTGTGCAAAGTAGTCCTTAAACTTAGTTAATTGCCTAACTAAGTCATTGGTTTCAATTTCATTCAACAAAGAACCGATGTATGTGAGGATCTTCTTTTAAGTTGATTTGCACTCATCGATGGTTGACTTGATCTCTTCTTCAACTCTGCAATGCATCTTTGACTTCAAAGTCATCTAGATCATCATGTTTCTAATCATAGCCTCATATGAGTTAATGTGATTTGAAAAGAACCTATCGATTCCAAATGATTGGTGATGACTAAGCACTAATCATCATCATCGACACTATAATCAATCCTAGTCTCTGCCTTGATTGAGAGCTTTTGCATTTATTCTTCCATATTCTTTCAAAGTAGTCTAATGTGCTTGACCAAGTATGTGGATTAACCCTTTCTTTGCTAAATTATGAACACAAGGCAAGTACCAATCAAAAGGTAATTATATTAAATCTTTATATGAATCATCCTCAAGTTCTACATCAACTTCTTGACTTGAGGATGATGCTCCCAAAAAAAGAACCTCTGAAGTTCACACCGTGGATGACTTAGAGGTTTTTTAACTACCAAACCCTCTTTTAGAGGAAAGTGGGTTAGAGCTAAGGTTTCCAACCGATGCCTAACTTTCACATATAGACTTGATACACTTATGCTTTGCTTTGGAGCCCGATTCATCGCTATCCTGCTCAAGTGTCACCTCTAAGGGAATCTACTATTGAGAAGAGTCTAGTGTGCTAACCATATAAGACTCATCCTATGAACTAGATTCTAAGTCTATATGGATAGTAGGTGTATTCCTGGTAGCTAGGATATATCTTCTATTGGGTGGCAAATAAAGTGGTTTTCCACCCATGGGACTACCTCTAAAATAGCCTCTTCCACTACCTGGTGGAGGTTAGGTCGTCCGATCCATATGTTCGAATAGAGTAATGAACGGTGGAATCTAATGTCGCTCCACTTCCTCCTCCAAGTCTATTTCCTCCCCTTTATTTTCTTTTTTCATTTTTTCTTTCTTTTCTTTTTCTTTTCTCTTTATTTTTATTTTTTCTTTTTCTTTCTTTTTTTTTAAACTTTGGCCAAGTTTGAGAATAGACTTGTTGATTTTGAGGGAGGTAGTAAGCCACATCCTCATATGCGACCTCTGAACTATAAATGGCTTGAGATCTCCTTGACAGATGATCCCACCTCTCACAACTTCATACACGATGTAGAGGATGGAACTATGTTGTTCTCATGTATCCATGGTCTCCCAAGTGTTGAAAGATGTATGAGTCTATAATGTGAAACTTGGCTTCGGTCTTCCAATCATCTATCTCCAAGGAAACACTATGGAGCCTAAGGCCTGTTGACCTCACTTTTGGAATGTGAATTCAATCTTCCCATCTTAGACTTAGGAGTCTTAGACACTAAGACTTCCCTAGTCATAAGACACTTCTAACAATTAGGTAAACACTTAACCTAAGCCTAAAGACTTAGAAGGGTTAACCATAGATTAGTTATGCCTTGGGATTGGATAATCCACCTACCTACAACCCAAATCCAATTGTTCTTCTCAAACCAAACCTCAAGTTCAATTCAAACATCATTCAAATCCAAATCCAAAGCCAAATTCCAAAACCAAATGATTGAAGCCCATGATCAAATCCAAACTTGAAACCCTTTAAGCCATGACCTATCCCATGGACTTAGCCAAATCTTAATCCAAATCAATACAAAATCATTTGATTTTCTCATAATCAATTTATATCTTCAATCATCTTCTAAATATAAATCAAATCTACATTCAAATGATCAAAACTAAATCAAACTAAATCAAATTAAATCAAAACCCTTCCTAAGCCATATGACCTATCCCATGGACTTAGCCAAATCTTAATCCAAATCAAGTCAAACTCAATTGATTTTCTCATCAATCATATTTTCAATCATCTTCACAAATTTAAATGAAATATACATTTAAATCAA
>JAKCPB010001936.1:0-49083 GCA_021442155.1 Cymbidium sinense | reverse complement strand
AAACTAATAGCTAACTAATAACTAATAAACCTTATAATAATAAACTAATAAATAAATAATAAAATTAATAAAAATGAACTAATAAAAAATAACTAATAACTAAAACTAAAACTAAACTAACTAATAAACTAACTAAAGTAATAAGTAAACTAAATAACTAACTAACTATTAACTAATAAAATAACTAACTAAACTAATAATAAATAGCTAAACTAAATAAGTAAACTAATAAAACTAATAACTAAAAAATAAACCTAATAATAAAACTAATTAAATAACTAAACTAATGACTAATAACAAAAACTAATAAATAATAATAATAATAATTAAAAACTAACTAAACTAATAACTAATAACTAATATATAATAAAAACTAAATAATAACTAATAATAAACTAATAAACTAATAACAATAACTAATAACTAACTAACTAATAAATAACTTATAAAACTAATGACTAATAACTAAATAAAATTAATAATAACTAAATAATAACCAATAACATAACTAATAACTAAAAAAACTAATAACTAGTGATAACTAATTAACTAATAATAACTTATAACTAAACTAATAACTAAAATAAAGAATAACTAAACTAACTAACTAATAACTAAAAACTAAACTAATAAAACCTAAAAAACTATTAACTAAATCTAACTAACTAAAATTATAATAATAATTAAATAACTAAACTAATAAATAAACTAATAACCAATTAAAACTAACCTAATAAATAATAATAATAATAATAAAATAAAACTAATAACTAAACTAAATAAAATAAAACTAACTAATAAATAATAATAAAACTAAATAACTAATCTAATAAAATAAAACTAGCTAATGAACAGTAATATAATAAAACTAAAAACTAATATCTAATAACTAAAACTAATAAATAAAAAATAATTAACCAATCAAATAAACTAAAATTAATAACTAAACTAATAACTAATAAACTAAAATAATAAACTAAATAATAAAACTAATAAATAACTAAAATAAATAATATAACTAACAAATAACTAACTAATAACTAAATAATAAAATGAATAAAACTAGAACAAATAACTAAATAACTAACTAAACTAAACTAAAAACTAAAAATTGACAAATAATAACTAATAAAACTAAATAACAAACTAAAATAACTAAACTAAATAACTAGTAAACTAACTAATAATAATAAACTAATAAAAACTAATAGCTAATAACTAATAATAATAACTAATAACTCATAACTAATAATAAAACTAAAAACTAACTAACAACAACTAATAACTAATAATAATAACTAAAAACTAAAACTAATAAAACTAATAAAATAATAACTAATAATAAAACTAATTAAACTAACTAAAGTAATAATAAAACTAATAATAACCTAGTAATAACTAGTAAAAACTAATAACTAAACTAATAACTAACTAAATAAACTAATAACTAAAACTAATAATAATAATAATAACTAAAACTAAACTAACTAAAAACTAATAAACTAAACAAATAAAACTAATAAAAAACTAAATAGAAAACTAAAATAACTAAACTAACTAAAAACCTAATAAATAAATAACTAAATAAACTAATAAACTAACTAATAAAAAACTAATAAAACTAATAAACTAATAAACTAATAAAACTAATAACTAATAACTAACTAATAAACTAAACTAATAAACCTAATAAATTAATAACTAATAATAATAATAAAATAATAAAAACTAATAAACTAAAAACTAATAATAACTAATAAAATAAAACTAACTAAATAAACTAACTAAACTAAAAACTAACTAATAAACTAATAACTAAAACTAACTACAAACTAAAAACTAAACTAAATTAATAAACTAAGTAACTAATAAAGTAAACTAATAAACTAAAAACTAACTAACTAATAACTAATAATAACTAACTAATAACTAATAAACTAATAACTAAACTAACTAATTAATAATAAAAACACTAAAAAATAATAATAAATAACTAACTAACTAATAATAACTAAAGTAATAACTAAACAAATAACTAATAATTAATAACTAATTAATAAACTAAACTAAAAATCTATTAATAATAATAATTAAAAAGTAATAACTAATAAAACTAAATAAAATAACTAACTAACTAATAATAAATAATAAAAGTAAATAAAGTAATAACTAATAATAATAATAATAACTAATAAAACTAACTAATAACTATTATAAACTAAAAACTAACTAATAACTAAAACTAACAAAGCCTAAATAATAACTAAACTAATAACTAACTAATAACTAATAACTAAATTAATAAACTAATAATAAATTAATAACTAATAAACCTAATAATAATAAACTAATAAATAAATAATAAAATTAATAAAAACTAACTAATAAATAATAATTAATAACTAAACTAACTAATAAACTAACTAAACTAATAACTAAACTAAATAACTAACTAATAAAATAAAACTAACTAAATAAACTAACTAAATTAAAAACTAACAAATAAACTAATAATTAAAACTAACTAAAAACTAGAAACCTAATAGTAAAAACTAAATAACTAAACTAAACTAAACTTAAAAAACTAAACTAAACTAACAAACTAAATAACTAATAAACTAAAAACTAACTAACTAATAACTAATAATAAATAACTAATAATAACTAAACTAAATAACTAACTAATAATAAAAAAACTAAAAACTAATAAAAAAAACTAACAAAACTAAAACTAACTAACTAATAATAACAAAACTAATAACTAAACTAATAAATAAACTAATATCTAATAACTAACTAATAAACTAAGCTAAAAAAACTAATAATAATAACTAATAACTAATAATAAAACCAAAAACTAACTAATAATAATAATAACTAAAAACTAAAACTAATAAAATTATTAAAATAATAACTAATAACAAAACTAACTAAACTAACTAAAGTAATAATAAAACTAATAATAACCTAATAATAACTAATAATAATTTATAATAAATAATAACTAAACAAATAACTAACTAAAAAAATTAATAAATAAAACTAATAATAATAATAATATCTAAAACTAAACTAACTAAAACTAATAAACTAAATAAATAATAAAAATAAGATAAAAATTAATAACTAATAACTATAACTAATAACTAATAACTAATAATAAATAACTAAACTAAACCTAAAAAACTAAACTAACTAACTAATAACTAACTAAAAAAAACTAATAAACTAATAACTAAACATAATAACCTAATAAAAGTAACTAAAACTAAAAAAACTAACTAACTAACAAGAACAAAAAAAACTAAACCAAAACTAACTAATAACTAACTAAACTAAAAAAAACTAAAACTAATAACCAAACTAATAAATCAATAAACCAACTAAACTAACTAATAAACTAAAACTAACTAATAACTAACTAAATAAATCTAAAAAAATTACTAATATTGATAACTAATAATTAAACTAAACCTGACAACTAAACTACAAAACTAATTAAATAACTAACTAATAATAATTAAACCTTATAAGTAATAACTAATAAAACTAACTAATAATAAACTAAACTAATAAACTAACTAACTAAAAATAATAATAAATTAATAACCAAATAAAATAAATAAAACTAAACTAATAACTAAAACTAATGAAATGAATAAACTAATAAAATAACTAATATCTAAACTAATAACTAATAAACTAACTAATAAAATCTAATAGCTAACTAAACTAATAATAAACTAATAATATACCTAAAAAACTAAACTAATAACCTAATAAACTAATAACTAATTAACTAATAATAACTAAACTAACAAACTAATAACTAACAAATAATAATTAACTAAATAACTAACTAAAAAACTAATAATAATAATAATAATAATAATAATAATAATAATAATAATAATAATAATAATAAAACTAAGAAAACCAATAATAACAATAAAAAAACTAAAAACTAATAACTAACCAAAATAACTAATAATAACCATAAAACCAAAAACTAAACCTAAACTAATAAACTACAACCTAATAACTAAAATAAACCTAATAACTAATAAAACATAAAAAACTAATAAACTAATAAGCTAATAAACTAGTAATAATAAACTAATGAAACTAACTAATAAAACTAGCTAAAACTAATAATAAACTTATAAACTAATAAACTAATAAAAACTAATAAACTAATAACCTAAACTAATAACTAAAAATTAACTAACTAATAATAACTAATAACTAATAATAATAAACAAATAAATAACTAAACTAATAATAACTACCTAAATAACTAATAATAATAACTAAATAACTAAAAAACTAAAATAGTAAACTAATAAACTAATAATAAAATAATAAATAAACTAACTAATAATACAAACTAAACTAATAACTAAACTTAATAACTAATAAACTAAAACTAACTAAATTGATTAAACTAAAAACTAATAATAAAACTAATAAAAACTAAATAAACTAATAACTAATAACTAAACCAAAAAACTAATAATAACAGCTAACTAACTAATAACTAATAATAAACTAATAAATAATAATAATAATAATAATAATAATAATAATAATAATAGTAAACTAATAAAACTAATAAACTAATAACTAATAATAAAAACTAGAAAACTAATAATTAAAAAACTAATAAACCTAAACCTAAAACTAATAAACTAATAATAATAATAAACTAAAAACTAATAACTAATAATAAAATAAATAACTAATAACTAACTAATAAAAAACTAATAAACTAAAACTAATAACTAACTAATAATAAACTAACTAACTAATAACTAATAAAACTAATAAAAATAATAAAAAATAAAATTAATAATAAAATTTAACTAATAATAACTAATAAACTAACTAACTAACTAACTAATAACTAAACTAATAACTCATAAACCTAAAAACTAATAATAATAATAATCTAATAACTATAATAACTAACTAATAAACTAAAACACTAACTAATAAAAACTAATCACTAAAAAACTAATAAACTAATAAACTAATAACTAAACTAATAATAACTTAAATCTAAACTAATAACTAAACTAATAATAATAAAAAAAAACAAAAAACTATTCTAATGAAACTAATAACTAATAAATAAACTAAAACAACTAAAACTAATAAAAAAAATAATGATAACTAAAAAATAATTAAACTAAATAATTAAATAACTAAAATAATAAAAAAATAACCAACTAATTAGTGACAAAACTAATAATAATAACTAAAATAACTAAACTAAATAACTAATAATAACTAATAATAAGTAACTAAACTAATAACTAAATAAACTAATAAACTAATAAACTAACTAACTAACTAATAAAACTAATAAAAACTAAAAACTAATAATAATAATAATAATAATAATAATAATAATAAATAACTAAACTAATAAAACCTAATAATTAATAATAATAATAACTAACTAATAACTAATAAACTAATAAACTAATAAACTAATAAGTAGCTACCTAATAATAATAATAATAATAATAATAATAATAATAATAATAATAATAATAATAATAATAATAATAATAAATAAATAACCAATAAAAAAAACAAACTAACTAATATCTAAATAACTAAACTAAAGCTAACTAATACTTAAACCTAAACCTAAACCTAAACCTAATAATTATAAATTAAATAAATAAGTAATAACTAAACTAACTAACAAACTAATAATAATAATTAATAATTAATAATAAATTAAATAACTAATAACAATAATAAACTAATAAACTATAAAACTAAAATAACTAATAAAACTAGACCTAATAATAAAAAAACTAATAATTATGTAATAACTAACCAAATAAATTAAACTAATAATAATAATAATAATCATAATAATAAAAATATTAACTAATAACTGAAACTAACTAATAAAATAAATAATAAACTAATAATAAGCTAAAAACTAATAACTAACAAATAATAATAAAATAATAACAAATAAAACTAAACTAATAACTAATAATGACTAATAACTAAAACTAATAACAAATAATAATAACTAAACTAAACTAATAACTAATAATAACTAAAAAACTAATAAACCAATAACTAATAAAATAAATACTATTAACTAATAATTAATAAAAAAACTTAACAATAATAATAATTATAATAACTAACTAATAACTAATAACTAACTAAAAATAAGTAAAAATTAAAACTAATAATAACTAATAAAAACTAATAAATAACTAAAAAAATTAATAAATAATAATAAAAATAATAACTAAAAAACAAAGAACTAACTAATAAAACTGATAATAACTAACTAATAATAATAAAAATACCTAAACTAAACTAATAACAATAAAATAATAATAACTAATAATAAACTAATAACTAACTAATAACTAAACCAAATAATAACTAATAATAATAACTAACCTAATAATAACTAAATAACTAAACTAATAACTAATAACTAACTAACTAATAATAAAATATAATTAAAACCAATAATAATAACTAAAAAACAAAAAATAATAACTAACTAACTAAAAACAATAATTAATAACTAATAATAATAATAATAACCTAATAATAATAACTAAAAACTAATAAAAATAAAGTAATAAACTAAAAACTAAAACTAAAACTTGAAAAACTAATAAATAATAACCTAATAATAACTAATAAAAAACTAACCTAAAAACTAACTAATAGTTAACTAACTAATTAAACAAAAAACTAACTAATAATAATAATAACTAATAAACTAAACATAAAAACTAATAACTAATAAAACTAATAACTAAATAATAAATAAATTAATAACTAAACTAACTAATAACCAAATAACTAATAATAAAAAAACTATAAAATAAACTAATAATAACTACAATAATAAAAATAACTAATAATAACCTAATATAATAAACCCAAAACTAAACTTAATAATAAACTAAACTAACTAAATAAAAAATAACTAAAAAAAAAAAATAACTAATAATAATAAAAACACTAATAAATAAAACTAACTAAAAGACCTAATAACTAAATAAAACTAATAAAAACTAAAAACTAAAACTAAGTAAACTAAATAACTAATAATAATAACTAAAAAACCTAAAACCTAAAACTAAAACTAACTAATAATAACTAATAACTAATAAACTAAAACTAATAACTAATAATAACTAACTAAAACCTAATAACTAAATAATAATAATAATAATAATAAAACCTAAGAAACTAAATAATAAACTAACTACTAAATTAAATAAAACTATTATAACTAATAAAAACTAATAAACTAATAAACTAATAATAATAAACTAACTAACTAACTAATAAATAATAACTAAATAATAAAAATCTAAAACTAAAAACTAAAAATTAACTAATAATAACTAAATAAAACTAATAAACTAAAAACTAAAATTAATAATTAATAGATAATAATAATAAACTAATAAAATTATTAAACTAATAAAACTAATAAGTAAACCTAATAACTAATATAATAACTAACTAATAAATATATAACTAAAAAACTAATAAACTAATAAATAACTAATAACTAATAAAACCTAACTAATAAACTTATAAATTAACTAAAACTAATAACAAATAAATAATAATAACTAACTAAACCAAAAAACTAATAACAACTAAACTAAAACTAATAATAATAACTAAACTAATAACTAATAAACTAAAATAATAAAACTAATAAACCTAACTAACTAATAAATAATAGTAATAATAACTAATAACTAATAAACTAAACTAATAAAACTAATAACTAACTAGTAAAAACCTAATAACTAATAATAAAACTAAACTAATAACTAACTAATAAACCAACTTATAAAAACTAATAAAACTAATAACTAAACAAATAAAAATAAAACTATATAACTAAACTAATAATAACAACTAACTAATAAAAAACAAAACTAATAGAACTAAAATAACTAAAATAACTAAAAATCACTAATAACTAAAACTAACAATATTAACTAACTAATATAACTAATAACTCAAAACTAAAACTAACTAAATCACTAATTAATAACTAAAAAACTAATAACTAAACTAATAACTAACTAAATAACCAACTAATAATAGAACCAACTAATAATAAACTAATAACAAATAACTAAATTAATAAACTAATAACTAAAAACTAAACTAACTAACTAAAACTAATAAAAATAAACTAACTAAAATAACCTAAAAAACTAAACTAATAATAACTAACTAATAAACTAGAAACTAATAAAATAATAAATAAACTAAAAACTAATAAACTAACTAATAACTAATAACTAATAAACTAATAATAATAATAAAACCTAACTAATAATAACTAAACTAAATAAAAACTAAAAAACTAAAATACAAAATAAACTAACTAAATAAAACTATTAACTAAACTAACTAACTAAAACTAATAAAACTAGACTAAAAACTAACAAATAATAACTAAACTAATATCTAACTAATAATAACTAATAATAAACTAACTAAAATAATAATTAAAAAAATAACTAAAATAATAACTAATAAACTAATTAATAACTAATAATAATAAACTAAACTAACTAACTAATAACTAACTAACTAAACTAATAACTAATAACTAATAATAAAACTAAACTAAAAACTATAACTAATAACTAATAACTAATAACTAATAACTAATAAACTAAACTAAACTAATAAAACTAACTAATTAATAAACTAATAAACTAATAACTAATAACTAAATAATAACTAACTAACTAAACTAATAAAACTAATTAACTAATAAACTAATAAACTAAATAACTAAATAATAATAAAATAACTAAAAAAACTAATAACTATAAATAACCAAACCAATAAGTAATAACTAATAAAAATAAAACTAATAACTAATAATAATAAAAAACCTAAACTAAATAACTAATAAGAATAACTAATAACTTAAAACTAATAAACTAAATAACTAATAAAATAACTTAACTAAATAACTACACTAGTAAACTAATAAAAAAATAAAACTAATAATAAAACTAATAAACTAATAATAACTAAACTAATAACTAATAATAATAACTACTAACCAATAATAAAAAACAAAAAACTAACAATAAACTAAAACTAATAACTAAATAAAAACTAATAACTAATAATTACTAATAAAAAACTAAATAACTAACTAAACTAAAAAAACTAACAAAACCTATTAAAATAATAACTACTAAAACTAATAAAAACTAATAAAAACTAATAAAAACTAACTAATAATAATAACTAAAAAACTAAAACTAAACTATTAACTAATAGCTAACTAAAATAATATCTAAACCTACTAATAATAACTAACTAATAACTAAATAAAAAACTAAATAAAAGAATAAACTAATAACAAAACTAATAATAATAATAATAATAACTAATAAATACTAAACTAATAACTAATTATAAATAACTAACTAAAACTAATAATAATAACTAATAAAACTAACTAATAACTAAAATAATAAACTAATAAACTAATAACTAATAACTAATAACTAACTAATAAAACTAAATAAATAAATAAAAATAATAAGCTAATTAATAAACTAATAAAAACTAATAACTAATAATAAAACAAATAATAATAACTAACTAAAAAACTAAGCTAATAACTAATAACTAAACTAAAAAACTAATAAGTAAATAATAAAACTAAAACATAATAATAACTAAAAAACTAAACTAATAAACTAACAAACTAATAAAAAACTAATAACTATACTAATAAAATAAATAATAATAATAATAAAATAATAACTAATAGAAACCTAATAACTAAAATTAATAAATAGTAAAGTAACTAATAATAATAAACTAACTAAACTAATAACTAAAAACTAAACTAATAATAATAAAATTAAAATTAAAAACTACATAACTAAATAACTAACTAATTACTAATGAATAAAATAATTAACTAATAACTAATAACCTAATAATAATAATAACTAAATTAATAACTAAACTAAAACTAATGAAACTAATAATAACCTAAACTAATAAAACTAATAATAATAAGCTAATAAATAATAACTAAAATAACAACTAATAATACTAATAAACTTATAATAATAATAATAAACTAATAACTAAAACAATAACTAAACCAATAATAATAAAACTAAATAAATAAATAAACTAATAACTAATAATAACTAAACTAATAATAATAAACTAAACCTAAAAACTAATAACTAATAATAATAAACTAACTAATAAAACTAAAAAACTAAATAAACTAATAACTAACTAATAAACTAAAACTAATAATAAAACTAAAACCTAAACCTAAACTAATAAAAATAATAATAACTAATAATAACTAATAACTAAAACTAATAATAAACTAATAACTAATGATAAAACTAATAACTAAACTAATAACTAACTAAACTAAAACCTAAAAACTAAATAATAAAACTAAAATAACTAAACTAATAATTAATAATAAAACTAATAAGCTAGCTAACTAATAAAACTAATAAACTAACTAACTAATAACTAATAAAAACTAATAACTAACTAAAAAACTAAAAAACTAACTAAACTAATAAAACTAATAACCAATAATAATAATAACTAATAACTAACTAATAATAAACTAATAACTAAATAACCAATAACTAATAAAACTATAATAACTAAATAACTAAACCAATAATAAACTAATAACTAATAACTAAATAAATAACTAAACTAATAATAAAACTAAAAACTAACTAACAAATAAAACTAAACTAATAAACTAACTAATAAAACTAAAAAACTAAACTAAACTAATAAACTAATAAACTAATAACTAATAACTAATAACTAAAATAAAAAACTAAACTAACTAATAACTAATAATAAACTAAACTAACTAATAACTAATAACTAAACTAAAACTAAAAAAACTAAATAATAACTAAACTAATAACTAACTAATAACTAAAACTAAAAAAACTAATAAACTAATAACTAATAAAAACTAATAAAATTAACAAATAATAACTAATAATAACCTAATAACTAAACTAAAACTAACTAATAATAACCTAATAACTAAAACTAAAAACTAAACCTAATAAGTAAAACTAATAAATAAGCCTAAAAATAAAACTAAACTAATAACTAAAAAAACTAAACTAAATAACTAAAACTAACTAATAATAAACCTAATAAAAAAAAAAAAACTAACTAAACCTAAAACTAATAAACTAATAACTAAACTAATAGCTAATAATAACTAATAAAACTAACTAAAACCAAACTAAAAACTAACTAACTAATAACTAATAAACAAACTAATAAGCAACTAAAAACTAATAATAACTAATAACTAAATAACTAACCTAATAAAAACTAAAAATTAATAACTATTAAACTAATAAAACTAAAAACAAATAATTAAAACTAATAAAAAAACATAATAATAATAATAAACTAAAACTAATAAAAACTAAACTAATAAACTAATAACCAAATAAAACTAAATAACTAAACTAATAACTAATAATAACTAATAACTAATAACTAATAACTAACAAGTAACTAATAACTAATAACAAAACTAACTAACTAACATAAAACTAAAAACTAATAACTTACTAATAACTAAACTAATAAATAAAAACAAAAAATAACAAACTAATAACTAATAACTAAAACCAAACTAAACCTAACTAAAAACTAATAATAAACTAATAAACTAATAAACCAATAAACTAATAAACTAACAAACTAATAATAACTGATAAAATTAATTAACTAAAATAATAACTAACAATAACTAAATAAAAACTAAATAACTAACTAAACTAAAAACTAATAATAAACTAATAAAACTATAACTAATAAAAACTAACTAAATAAATAACTAATAATAACTAAAACTAAATGACTAAACTAATAAACTAATAAAATAAATAAATAACTAATAACTAATAATATTAACTAAAATAAAAAAGTAATAGTTACTAAACTAATAACTAATAATAACTAATAAAACTAACTAAACTAATAACTTACTAATAATAACTAACTAAAACTAATAACTAATAACAAATTAAACTAATAATAAAACTAAACTAATAAATTAATAACAAAACTAAATAACTAATAATAATAATTAATAACTAAACTAATAACTAAGTAATAACTAATAACTAACCAAAAACTAAACTAAATAACTAACTGAAACTAACTAAGCTAATAACTAACTAAAAAACTAATAAGAATAACTAACTAATAATATCAACTAAACTAATAACTAAGCTAAATACTAACTAACTAATAACTAACTAACTAACTAAAAATTAAACCTAATAACTAAACTAATAACTAAATAATAACTAAACCAAATAACTAAAAACTAATAACTAATAACTAATAAAAATAACTAAACTAAACTAATAAAATAATAACTAACTAATAATAATAATAAAACTAAAACTAACTAATAACTAATAAACTAATAACTAATAAAAAAATCTAATAAAAACTAATAAACTAAATAACTAATAATAATAATAATAATAATAATAATAATAATAATAACTAAACTAATAAACTAATAACTAATAACTAATAAAACTAACTAACTAAATAATAAAAACCTAATAAAACTAATAAACTAATAATAACTAACTAACTAATAATAATTAAAAATAAACTAATAAAAAAAAAATAAACTAATAAACTAATAAACTAATAACTAATAAAAACTAACAACTAAACTAATAAATAATAAACAAATACCTAAGAAACTAATAACTAATAACTAAAGTAATAAAACTACCTAACTAAATAATAACTAAAACTAAACTAATAAACTAATAAATAATAACTAATAACTAATAAAACTAAATAACTAACTAATAAACTAACTAACTAATAATTAAAAACTAATAAACTAATAACTAAACTAAAAAACTAAAACTAACTAATAATAACTAACTAATAATAACTAAACTAACTAATAACTAACTAATAACTAAACTAACTAAACTAATAAACTAATAATTACCTAGTAACTAATAACTAAACTAATAACTAATAACTAAATAATAACCTAATAAAATGATTAATAAATAACTAAACTAATAACTAATAACTAATAAATTAATAAAATAATAAACAATAATATAATAATAACTAAACTAATAACTAATAATAATTAAAATCTAACTAATAACTAATAATAACTAAACTAATAAACTAATAAACTAATAACCAAACTAAAAATATAACTAACCAATAATAATAAAAAACCAATAATAACCAAACTAATAAACTAACTAATAACTAACTAAATTAATAATAATAATAATAATAATAATAATAATAATAACTAATAATTAATAATAACTAACTAATAATAAAACTTAATAACTAACTAAACAAATAATAAAACTAAATAATAAACTAATAATAACTAAATAACTAATAATAGTAACTAACTAACCAACTAATAAATAATAACTAATAACTAAAAACTAATAAACTAGTAATAAAACTAATAACTAATAACTTATAATAATAACTATGATAAACTAAAAAATAAAAATTAATAATAACTAACTAATAATAATAAAATTAAACTAATAACTAACTAACTAAAAAAAAACTAAATAACTAATAATAACTAAAACTAATAATAACTAAACTAAAAATTAACTAACTAATAATAACTAAAACTAATAAAACTAAAAAACTAAACTAATAATAACTTACTAATAATAATAATTACTAAACTAATAACTAATAAAACTAACTAATAAATAGCTAATAAAATAACTAAACTAATAACTAATAATAACTAACTAGCTAATAAACTAATAATAAACTAATAAACTAATAACTAATAACTAATAATAGCTAACTAGCTAATAAATTAATAATATACTAATAACTAATAACTAATAATAACTAATAATAATAAACTAAATAAACTAAATAACTAACTAATAACTAATAAACTAATACAATAAATAAACTAATAAATCGATAATAATAATTATACTCATAACTAAACTCACTAACTAACTAAAATAATAACTAATAAAACTAACTAAAACTAAACTAAAACTAAACCTAATAAACTAACTAAATTAATAATAATAACTAATAACTAATAACTAACTAATAAATTAATAACTAACTAAAAATAACTAAACTAATAAACTAATAACTAAAATTAACTAATATCTAATAAAAATAACTAATAACTAAACCTAATAACTAAATAACTAACTAATAATAACTAAACTAAAACTAACTAAAATAATAAACTAATAACTAATAAAACTAACTAATTAGTAACTAATAATTACTAATAAATAAACTAACTAACTAAAATAAAAGTTGAATAACTAAAACTAAATAAATAAATTAATAACTAATAAAAAAAATAATAAAAACTTAACTAAAAAATAAACTAAATAACTAAACTAATTAAACTAATAAACTAAAACTAAATAAATTAACTAATTAATAACTAAAAATAAATAAATAACTAAAATAATAAACTAATAACTAATAAAAACTACTAGCTAATAATAAAAAAACTCATAAAAAAAACTAACTAACTAATAACTAATTAAAAATAAAAAAAAACTAATAACTAATAAACTAATAAAATTAAAATAAACTAATAAACTAATAACTAAACAAAACTAATAACCTAATTAATAAATAAGTAAAACTAATAATAATAGCTAACTAATAATAATAACTAATAAAAACTAACTAAACTAATTAATAACTAATAAACTTAACCTAATACCTAGTAAAACCAATAACAACTAAACTAATAACTAATAAACTAAATAACTAACTCATAAACTAAATTAATAAATTAATAACTAATAACTAAAACTAATAACTAAAACTAATTACTAATAATAATAACTAATAAACTAATAACTAATAAAACTAACTAACTAATAACTAACTAACTAACTAATAAAATTAAAAACTAAATAAAACTAATAAACTAAAAACTAAAATAATAATGACTAACTTAACTAAACTAATAACTAATAACTAACTAAATTAATAAACCAAACTAATAAGTAATAATAAATAAAACAAATAACTATTAATAATAAACTAACAAACAAAATAATTAAACTACTAAATAATTAAATAACTAACTAAAAACCTAAACTAATAACTAATAATAATAACTAATAACTAATAAATAATTATAATAAAATAAACCAATAAAAATAATAAACTAAAACTAATAACTAACTAATAAAAGTAATAACTAATAATAATAACTAAAAAACTAATAAAATAATTACAAGTAACTAATAATAATAAACTAAAACTAATAACCAATAAAACTAACTAACTAATAACTAAAAAAAACTAATAACTAACTAAAAAACTAAAAAACACTAAATAATAAATAAACTAAAATACTTGTAAACTAATAACTAATAACTAATATAAAAACTAATAAACTAAAACTAATAATAATAATAAATAAACTAATAACTAATAAACTAATAATAAAAATAAACTCATAAAACTAATAACTAATAACTAAACTAATAACTAAATAATAAAAAAACTAATAACTAATAACTAACTAAAATAAATAAACTAATAAACTAAAACCTAATAAACTAAACCTAAACTAACTAAAATAATAATAACTAATAAATAAACCTAATAACTAATATACTAATAACTAAACTAATAATAAAAAACTAAAACCTAAATAACTAAACTAATAAACTAATAACTAAAAACTAAATAATAACTAATAACCAACTAAAAACTATTAACTAAAATAAAACACTAAATAATATCTAATAAACTAATAAACTAAAAACTAATAATAAAACTAATAATTAAATAACTAAATTAATAAACAAATAACTAATAAACTAATAACTAAAAACTAATAACTAATAATAACTAAACCCTAAATTTATAAAAAGCTAAACCAAACTAAATAAAACCTAAAAAGAAAATAAAGAAAAAAATCTAAACCTAAATAAAATGAAAACCTCAACTAAAAGGTAAACTAAATAAACATAAGCCTACTGGTTTACTTAATTTAAAAAAATAATAACAATAAATAGATAAATAAAAAAAACCTAACCCTAAACCCTAAAAACCCTAAACTCTAACTCCTAAACACTAAACCCTAGACCCTAAACACTAAACCCTAAAACTCACCATAAACCCTAAACCCTAAACCTTAAACACAAAACCTAGAACCCTAAACCCTAAACCGTGAAACCTATAACTCTAAACCCTAAACACTAATCCCTAAACCTTAATCCCTAAACCCTAAAAATCTAAAAACCTAAACATAAACTAAATAAAAACAAAAAACTAAATAAATAGAAAAACCTAAAACTAAATAAAATAACAAAATAAATAAAAATAAAAACCTAAACTAAAACCTAAACCTAAACTTAAAAATAAAATAAAATAAAAAATAAAAACTAAACTAAAATAAATTAAATAAAAACCTAAACTAAACCAAAAAAATAAAATAAACCTAAAAATAAAAAACCTAAATAAAATAAAAACTAAACGTAAAATAAAATTAAAATAAAATTAAAACTAAATAAAAACCTAAAAAATAAAACTAAATAATAAATAAAAAAGAAAACCTAAACCCTAAACTATAAAAAAAATATTAAACCTATAATAAAAATTAAATAAACTAAATAAAATAAACCTAAACCTAAACTAAATTAACCCTAAAGCCTATACCATAAACTGTAAACTAATCATAAATCTTAAACCTAAACTAAATAAATCCTAAAAATAAAATAAATAAATAAACCTAAACCTAAATATAATAGAATAATAAGATAAAATAAAAACCTAAACTAAAACCTAAACATAAACTTAAAAATAAAATAAAATAAAAAATAAAAATAAAACTAAACTAAAATAAAATTATTAAAAACCTAAACTAAACTAAAATTTAAAATAAACCTAAAAATAAAAAACTTAGATAAAATAAAAACTAAATAAAAACCTAAACTTAAAAAAAAACTTAAAAATAAATTTTTTAAAAAAACTTAAACCCTATACTAAATAAAAAAAACCTAAACCTAAAATAAAAATAAAATAAACATTAGCCTAAACTCAAAAATGAAATAAACCTTAAAATAAAACCTAAAATAAACCTAAAATAAAACCTAAACCTAAACCTAAAAAAAATAAAATAAAACCTAAACCTAAAAATAAAAAATAAAACCTAAACCTAAAAAATAAAAAATAAAAAAATAAAACTAAAATAAAAAAAATAAACCTAAACCTACAAAATAAACTAAAATAAAAAACCTAAAATAAATAAACTAAACTAAATAGAAATAAAAATAAACCTAAATATAAATAAAAAATAAATTAAATTAAAATAAATAAAAAATAAACTAAAGAAACCTAAACCTATCGGTTTACTTAATTTAAAAAAATTTAAAAATTTTAAAAGAAACCCTAACCCTAAACCCTAATTCCTAAACACTAAGCCCTAAACCCTAAATAATAATAACTAATAAAATAAACTAAATAACTAATAAACTAATAATGAATAATAACTAATAAATACACTACACTAATAACTAACTAATAACTAATTAAAACTAAAAATAAAATAAACCTAAAAACTAAACTAAACCTGATAAAATATTATATAATAATTAAAAATAAACTAATAATAATAATAATAAAACTAATAACTAACCAAAATAATAAAATTAATAATTAATAATTAATAAACTAATAAACAAATAACTAATAACTAATAAATAACTAATAAACTAACTAACAAACTAATAAATAATAACTACTAACAACTAATAATAATAAACTAAATAACTAAATAAACTAACTCACTAAAATAACTAATAACTAATCCTAATAACTAACTAAAAATAACTAATAACAACAACCAACTAAATAAATAACTAATTAAAACTAATAAACTAATAACTAACTAATAAAATAATAAATCAAAACCTAACTAATAATTAAATAACTAAACTAATAATAACCACTAATATAATAAATAACCAATAAACTAATAACTAAATAAATAACTAAACTAAATAATAAATAATAAACAAACTAATAAAAACTAAATTGACTAATAACTAATAACTAATAAAAGTAATAAATAACTAAACTAAATAACTAGTAACTAAAAAAATAATAACTAATAATAAAATAATAACTAATAATAATTAATAACTAAAAACTAAATACTAAAACCATAAAATTAACAAACTAATAACTAAGAACTAAACTAATAACTAAACTAATAACTAAACTAACAACTAACTAATAACTAAAAACTAAAAACAAATAACTAATAACTAATAAACTAAAAAATAACTAAACTAAATAACTAATAACTAATTAAACTAACTAAAACTAATAATAAAATAAACTAATAATAACTAATAATAAATAATAATAACAAATAATAAAATAACTAACTAATAATAAACTAATAACCAAAACTAATAACTAACTAATAATAAAAACAAAACTAATAACTAATAATAACTAAATAAATTACTAAAAAACTAAACTAATAACTAATAAAAAATTAAAAACTAAACTAATAATAATTAACTAAACCTAAAACTAATAACTAATAACTAATAAACTAATAATAATGCTAAAAATAAAACTAATAAAATTAAACCAACTAATAAATTGAAAACTAACTAATTAAATAAAAATAAAACTAAAATAATAATAATAATAATAATAATAATAATAATAATTAACTAAATTAAAATTAATAAACTAGACTAACTAACTAACTAAAAACTAATTAACAAAAAAACTAACAAACTAAACTAACTAATAATAACTAAAATCAATAATAATAATAATAATAACCAAGTAAACCAAAAACTAAACTAATAACTAATAATAACTAAATAATAACTAACTAATAAAACTAATAACTAAAAAAACTAAATAATAACTAAAAACTAATAAACTAATAACTAACTAAAACTAATAAACTAATAACTAACTAATAACTAATAATAAAACTAATAAACTAATAAACTAATAAATCACTAGTAATAATAAACTAACTAATAAACTTATAACTAATAACTAATAAAAATAATAATTTAAATAACTAACTAAACTAATAACTAACTAATAATAACTAAACCAATAACTAATAATAATAAAACTAATAATAAACTAATAACTAATAACTAACTAAATAATAAATAACTAATTAATAACTAACTAAACTAAAAAACTAATAATAAATAACTAAAATAATAATAATAACTAATAAAACTAAAAAAAGCTAAACTAACTAACTAATAATTATCTAACTAAATAACTAAATTACTAAACTAAAAAACTAGAAAACTAAAACTAACTAATAAAAAACTAATAAACTAAATTAGTAACTAAATAATAATAGCTAATAAGAAAACTAACTAATAATAAATAACTAAATAAAAACTAATAAAACTAATAAGAAACATAATAAAATAAACTAATAAAAATACCTAAATAAAACTAACTAATAACTAACTAAAACCTAATAACTAAAAAACTAACTAACTAATAGTAATAAAACTAACTAATAAAACTAATAATAACTAACTAATAATAAAAATAATAGCTAAACTAATAATAAAACTAAATAACTAAATAATAAAACCTAATAAACTAATAAAAAAAATAATCTAATAAAACCCTAAACCTTGAAACCTACAACTCTAAATTCTAAACCCTAATCTCTAAACCCTGAAAACCTAAAAGCCTAAACCTAAACTAAATAAAACCTTAAAAATAATAGATAAAAAACCAAAACCTAAATAAAATAATAAAAAAAATAAAAATAAAAACCTAAACCTATAAATAAAATAAAATAAAATTTAAAAACTAAACTAAAATAAAGTAAATAAAAACCTAAACTAAACTAAAAAATAAAATAAAACTCAAAATAAAAAACCTAAACAAAATAAAAACTACACATAAAATAAAAATAAAATAAACATAAAATAAAATAAAATAAAAATGAAATAAAAGCCTAAACTTAAAAGTTAACTTAAAAATAAAACTAAATAATAAATAAAAAGAAAACTTAAACCCTAAACTAAAAAAAAAAACTAAACCTAAAATAAAACTAAATAAACTAAATAAAATAAACCTAAACCTAAACTAAAATAACCCTAAAGAATAAACCATAAACCATAAACCAACCGTAAATCGTAAAAACCTAAAATTCAAAACCTAAACTAAATAAAACATAAATTGAAAATAAATAAATAAACATAAACCTAAATAAAATAGAACAATAATATAAAATAGAAACCTAAACTAAAACCTAAACCTAAACCTAAGGCTGAACATAAACTTTTTAAAAAATTAACAAATAAAAACTAAACTAAAATAACATAATAAAAAACCTAAACTAAACTTTAAAATAAAGTAAACCTAAAAATAAAAAACTTAAATAAAATAAAAACAAAACATAAAATAAAAATAAAATTAAACAAAAATAAAATAAAATAAAATAAAAAATAAATAAATACCTAAACCTAAAAAATAAACCAAAAAATAAATTTTAAAAAAAATCTTAACCATTAACTAGAAAAAACCTAAACCTAAAATAAAAATAAAATAAACCTTAACCTAAACTCAAAAACCTAAACTAAAATAACCCTAAAGCCTAAACCATAAACCATAAACCAACTGTAAACCCTAAAAACCTAAAATTCTAAACCTAAACTAAATAAAACCTAAAATAAATAAATAAATAAACCTAAACCTAAATAAAATAGAACAATAAGATAAAATAAAAACCTAAACTAAAACCTAAACCTAAACCTAAGCCTAAACCTAAACTTAAAATAAAATAAAATAACAAATAAAAACTAAACTAAAATAAAATTATTAAAAACCTAAACTAAACTAAAAAAAAAAATAAACCTAAAAATAAATATAGAATAAAACAAAAATAAAATAAAATAAAAACTAAATAAAAACCTAAACCCAAAAAATAAACCAAAAAATAAATTAAAAAAAATCTTAACCATTAACTAAAAAAAACCAAACCTAAAATAAAAATAAAATAAACCTAAACCTAAACTCAAAAATCAAATAAACCTAAGAATAAAAAACCTAAATAAAATAAAAATCGTAAAATAAAAATAAAATAAACCTAAAATAAAATAAAATAAAACTAAATAAAAAACTAAACTTAAATAATAAACCTAAAAATAAATAAAAAAAGGAAACCTAAACCCTAAACCAAAAAAACAAAAAAAAACTAAACCTAAAATAAAAACTAAATAAACTAAATAAAATAAACCTTAACCTAAACTAAAATAACCCAAAACCATAAACAGAAGTAAACTAACTGTAAACCCTATAAACCTAAAATCTTAAACCTAAACTAAATAAAACCTAAAAATAAAATAAATAATTAAACTAAATTTAAATCAAATAATACAATAAGAGAAAATAAAAACCTAAACTAAAAGCTAAACCTAAACCTAAACTTAATAATAAAATAAAATTAAAAAAACTAAAATAAAATAAAATAATTAAAAACATAAACTAAACTAAAAAATAAAATAAACCTAAAAGTAAAAATACCTAAATAAAATAAAAATATATACCTAAATAAAATAAAATAATAACTATATGAAAAATCTTAACCTACAAAATAAACCTAAAAATAAATAAAAAATTAAACCTAAAATAAAAATAATTAAACCTAAACCTATACTAAAATAAACTAAACTAAAATAAATAAAACCTAAACCTAAACTTAAAACAAACTAAACCTAAACTTAAAATAAATGAAACCTAAAACTGAATCTAAACTAAATAAAATAAATAAACTAAAAATTAACCTAAACCTAAATAAAAAATAAAACCTAAAACATAAACCTAAAAGAAAAATAAAATAAAAAACTAAACCTAAACCTAAAAATAAAAAATAAAACCTAAACCTAAAAAATAAAATAAAAGTAAAACTAAACTAAAAAATAAACCTAAATCTAAAAAATAAACTAAAATAAAAAACCTAAACTAAATAAACTAAACTAAATAAAAATAAAATATAAACCTAAATATAAATAAAAAATAAAATAAACTAAAATAAATAAAAAATATAACCAACACATGCCACCTTGGGAGCTAATCAAGCCCAACCCAAACCTACTTGGGATCAGCGAAAAATTAGCCCAAACCCAATAAAATCTCTCATGGATCCTCCCCCACATAAGATTCCATCTAATCTCACACTATCCTCTCATTCAATCCCACCCATCACCTGCATTCAATGGAGACTGACTTCACAGCCTTGAAGGAAGACTTGGGAGCTAGAATCTAAAGTCTTGAATCAGCCATCACCTCCCACCATCTCCCCATCACCATTAATGGTGATTTTCATCCATCCCAGAAACACAAAAAATAGAAGCCTCAAAGATCTTCCTCCTGCCATTATTCACTCTCCAACTGCTCCCTAAACAAACTAGCAACTATTTCGCCACTTCTTTTGAGCTAAAAACATCAAAACCAGGCGGATTCCAGCAAAGAAATGGTGATCATTACTGTAAACATCATTCTAAAGTGAAGCAAGAGCCTAGGTCCATCCCAAAGCTTCTTCCTACATCCAGAAACGTGCTCGGATATACACCGCCGTCGAAAATCATCACGGGTGAGGTAATTTTCAGAAACTGTAGCCAAGCTTAGGAGCTTTGTTTGTGACAATTTTTTTTATCTCAATTCTAGAAAAATTCCTTAGATAACCCTTGCAATTTTTATTTTACATCATCCCGACGTGAATTGGGAAGTTTTTTTAGTGAGAATCATCATGAAATCGAGCTTGAATGGACCCTATTCCATTAAGTTTACATGAAAATCCTACAATTTTACTATTCGTGTGAAAGATGACACAAGAGTAACTGATCCTCTTAAAGAGGGGTAGACGGCTATGATTTTTCTTTAGATCAGCCCACATCCATCTGTTTCAGCCTGTCAAATCACACAAATTGATCTGGACCATTCGATCCATGATCAGATAGTCCGATCTGATTCATCCAGAATGGGCCATTTTCCAGCTCATGGAATCATGACTCCAATCTGCAGTCACCACACATTATATGCCATGCGTGGACCGCGGCTTCCCAATCCGCCATGTGGAAGATGTTGCCCGTCGACGCGCGGCATCGATCGGGTTAAGTGAGAAATCAGGGATTTTTTATTTTAAAAATTAATCAAATCATATGAAACTTTAAAAATTCATAAAATAAAATACTCAACCGAAATTACAAATAAGGGCTCATTGGATTTGCAATTCAAAGAGGAATCCAACAAACTCAAAATCCCCAAATTTTACTAAATATTTTGAGCTTAATTTGAATTTTAGGGAAAATCAAATTTCATCAATTGTTCTAAAAATACAACTTGGAATGAGTTAAAATTTTCGAGATTGAAATTAAAGTTAAGATCTACCTACGATAAAAATGTCAAACCCTAGATTAGGATATATTGAATTTTGAAGCTTAAATAGACAATTTTAATAAAATAAATTAACAGACTTTATAAAAATTATTTAAATCGACTGAAACTTTGAAAAATCATAATAAATTATAAAAAATTTCAAAAATACAAATAAATACTCATTTTAAAGGTATTGCAGAGGAGGATGTATTAAAAATACTTCGAGATAATTTTGAACAATAATTAAGGCTTAATTAGGATTTAATTATAACTTAATTAACTTAATTACTCCTTAATTAACTATGGGATTAATCCTTAACTTTCTGAGATTTTCTAAGGGGATGACCTCTGGCTATCCTAATTTTCTTGGGATTTATTGCTTGCTTAATCAGGGAAATTAATTAATTAACCTTAATTACTCTCCTAATCCAATTAATGATTAATTAATCATGTGAACATTAATGAATTAAGTAATTAAGTAATTAATCCTTTGAAAAATAGTGAATAAGCCTATGGGATAAGATTGAGACATCCTTCTTAATCTATTCCTTCAAGTTCATTTAATTAATCAAGTTAATTATTGCTTAATTTATTAATTGAATTACTTAATCAATGAAACTAAGATCCAAATCATTCTGTAGAATCACTTAAGTCTTGCACTCTTAGGTGTTCAATCACTTAAGAGAATTCTAAGGAAATTATAACTAACCTACATGTGTGGGAGGTTTATATGAGTACTTAATTAAACCCTTTAGCTTAACCAATAATTATGAGCTAATTGCATTAGCCCTTTTATTTTCATAAGATCATTGTTGATTTTATTTCCAAAGCATGTACATATCATGTTGGCTCATAATCACTTGGATTATTATGCTAAAGTGGCATAGGAAAGGGTTAATTAATGAACTTAACTCATATTGCAACCTATTTACCTTTTTCATTAAACTAAATTAAACCACAAACATGTGAATGGATTATGATCAGCAAACTTTCCCTCATTTCATTAAATGAAGTCAAAACATAAAATGAAAGATGTTATTAACAAGCTTTGGTTTTCTTTAAATGCTTTTATTTAATATGATTATCTTTAGGAATTAGTTTGATTGAATGAAATTATATGCTTAAATTTAGTATTTCCTTTCCAATCATGTTAAATGTTGTATTCCATTTGAATCATTCATTCTTGTCTTAAATCAAAGTTATTTTAAAAAGTATATAAATCAACTATAATATTTGGAGTGATAATAGTTATAAATATCTATAAGCTTGTATGTGTCTATAGCTTAGAACATGTGATATGGATTTCTCTTTTTTAGTCTACATGAATTTACATAAAGATTAAATGTTAACAAATGTTTAGTCCATTTGAAAAGGACACAACATTTGTTTGTATTCATTCCTATATATTTCTATGTTAGAATTTAGATAGATCTTTAGCTCACATGCATAAATAATTCAATTGAAAGAAATATAACTTTTGCATGATTTTCTTTTCTTGTGGCCATTTGTACATCCATGTGTATTTAAAATAGTAGGTACATCTAGTTTGGATATTCTAGGGATGCGAGGCTTTAAGTAGCCCCAAGGAGGTCTTTACCTCACTCTCTTGGTTAACAATGGTAAAGTATCCACTTAAAACTTTTATACACTTGTATGTGCATTTAGCTAATGAATGAAAATCTCCTTTTAGTTAAAAGAAATACAATTTTTGCATGCTTTTTTATTCTTCTAGTCATTTGTACATCCATGTGTATTTAAGAATAGTGGGTATATCTAGTCTAGACATTCCAGGGATGTGAGGCTTTAAGTATCCCCAAGGAGATCTTTACCTCACTCCCCTAGTTAATAATGGCAAAGTACTCGCTTAAAAGTTTTATACAATTGTATGCACATTTAGCAGATGAGAGAAAATCCCATTTTCTACAAAATAAATATATACTTCATTTAAAGTGTGCTAAAATAAATATGTTGCATGTGTAGTTATACCTAAAATTAAGTCATATGCATGCTACATGTGATGGAAAGAAGTAACATAATGTATGCCATATGATAGTAATTCAATTACTTTAATCTTAAGAAGCCTTTCATATTGATGGAATTCTTTAAAGTGAACCCAAATTTTGGATTAATTTTAAAAAATGTGTAATAAACCATTCACTAAAGAGAGAATTAAGTCAAATTGACATATATTCATTGCTTTGTTGCAAAATGGAATCATATCCTAGTAGATCCTAGGGTTTCAGTGCTTTAAGAATGGCTTAAAATAAGAATAAAAGAGGGCAATCCTCTTTTCTTCTCTTTATGACACTTAATTACTAAGTGTATGATCATATGAAACAAATCAAATCACAAATTAAAATTTGCAAATCAATTAAATAACTTAAACTAAAACCACCCCTTATTTAAAAATTAAATCTTTCCACACTCAAAAAATTTTAACTCTAAAGCCTACTTAGGACATACCACATAAGCCTTAAGACACATACATTAGATTAAGTCACTACTTCTAGACTTATCTTAGAGTGGTGGTTTGATACATGTTTTGTTTTGTGATGTAATATTTTAGAATAGATGTTAGGGTGTATGTTTCGTAGACTGGATGTTAGGCCGATATTAGCCTAATCATATTTTTCTACAGGGGATTGTGCTAAAGGGGGTCTCTTAAAAATAAATATAAATGCTCTCTTTGTAGGTTGCTTAAGCCCCTAAGCATAAGCAAAGTTTGGATAGGTGGGCTTGGTTAATCATGTGCAAGATGCTAAGTCTAAATTAAAAATATAATTGCTTGAGTTATATGTGTGTTTAGCTAACACTTATTTTGTAGGTGTAGTAAGATTTACTTTTTCCTATCTTAATGTAATTATTCATTAGGAATTAGGATTAGTGCTATGGGGGATTAGGATGAGCATTGGCCAGAAGGCTTAGTCTTGGGGTTCCATATGATGCCTTGAAGCCTACCAAATCAAAGGAGAAAAGATATGAAGAAATGAAGGAGAAATGAAGTCTTAAAGATTTGAAGACCCCCATAGCATTTATCATTTGTAAATTGTAATTATTATTTCATTTTCTGGGTTGTATAAGGGTAGAGCTCGGCTACCCATCTTTTATTTTTGGGTTATATGGAATCTCATTTAATCTTTTTTACATAGCTATAAAATTTTTGATGTTATGTTTAGTTTATGCATTATAAATGGCATTCATTCTCATAGTTTATTTATGAATGATGCTTTAATGTGTGGCCTGGATGCGATTAGGCTCTTAGAGAAAAATAATCTTTTACCCAACTACAACTCATAACTAAAGTTTTAAATAATTCATAATCTCATAATAAAATCCTAGGCATTAAATAAGATAATTAAAAGATTTAGCAACCCCATAGCTGAATGTTTAATGTCTAATAATATGCATATCATAATGTATCACCTTGCTAAGAGAGGATTTCCATCCTTGCACGATAGGAGAAGACTTGACCTTTGAGGGTCTCCTCTTTGATGGAAAACACTTCTTTCTCTCTGATTTAGCCCATAATCTCATTTCAACATGCATTTAGGCATAAGAAATCTTATGGCCTTTGTCAAAATGAAGAGCCAAAAATAAAATAAAATTTGAAAATATTTTGTATTAGATTAAGTCAATGTTCATACCACTCATGCTCTAGTCTCTTAGGGAGTGGGTTTAAGGACTTTAGTCTCTTTCTAATTAATAATAACCTGACTATCTTATAATTTCATAAGACTAGCCTACATGGATTTAAGGCATAGGCGGAGTTAGTTGGATGTCACTCTAGGCAATTTTAGGTCTAACAATCAGATGGTTTACTCTCTCTTGTGGAGGTAAACCTTATACCCATCTTCGCTTAGATTTAGGTCATGCTTTAGCTTATGCTAAAGCTCCCTAGTTTTAGGGTCCAAGGTAATTGTTTCCTTCAGGATACTAGCATAAATCCTCACCCCTTAAGCATTTTCACAATCTTGTATTATTGAATTATAAGTTATAGCTTTGTGATAAAATATCAACTTTACCTAAATTGATCTTCTCAACCTCAAATACATAAAGCCCAACTATAGGATAGATTGGAATGTTCACTAGGTTTCCAAGTATCATGAGCATTTCCTATTGATTCCCACTTCGATAATAAGTCTTCTTCTTGAACAATCCTATTTGATTTTCCAAACATAACCAATCTATTCATAGTCTAGCTTTGAAATCTTTGGCGACTTTAATTTGTACTTTAATCAAGAGTATTCTTAAGAGATTTTATCTCTTAAGATGTAATTAACTATGGAGCCTTGCCTCCATAAGGAACTTAACGAGCCCGACTTAAAATAAACCATGCATTACTTTTCTATATAAAGTAGGGGAAAAATCTCTAGTACATTCAAAGACCTGTCATGCCTTAAGAGTCATTATTAGGTGATTAGGTCCATTATAGGGTAATGATTTAATTTTTTTGAGATAGTGCATCATTTCTTAATGTCATACTTGATCACTTCAATAAGTACCCCCTACGATCTGTGTGATTTCTCACATCCAAAAATAAACACCACAAATTTTTTTGGCCACTCTGTTGGGGAGAAGTTTCTCTCTCCATCTCTAGTAGATGTTATTATCCCCATGCATCGATAGTGGGCATATATTTTATATAAGCTCAAGATTATCTTTCTTTCCATCAACACTTAGCTTTTTTCATCCTTAAGCACTGCTTGCCAACATCCATTAGGTTTTAGGACCTCACTCCGTGTAGGTCTTAAAACCCCTATTGGGTCCTCCAATAGGTAAAATTAAATTAACTAAACTAAAGGAGTTGAATAAAAATTTTAGAACCTTTTTACCATCCTCTTGGTGAGGCAATGTTCTTCCCATAATAAATCCTTTACAAAAATATTATTTGTAAAAAGCACTTTTCAAATTAATTAAAAGTCCCAAGATAAAAGATTTGTATAAAGCTTGAAAAAAAAAGATTTAAAGATAACCAAACCCCATTTAACAATGTCTACAATGGTTACATGGAGGCTATTTTCAAAATTAAAATCAAGTAATTTTAAAATCCTTTTTCAAAATGTACATTTTTGAAAATAGCTATCTCTATTTAAACATACCTAGGTTTGTTGGATGAAGATCCCATTTTCAAATGAAATCATGACATAAAATTGAAATTCCATTTAGCACATTCCACATGCACTAAGTTAAAGTTTACCTTTTTCAAAAGCAATATCACAAATGAAAATCCCATTTTTGAAAGTTAATAAATATAATTGAATTTTATTTGACATACCCAAATTTGTCAAATGAGAATTCTCTTTTTCAAAATAAAATTAAAACGCATTTGAATTCCATTTGACTTACCCAAATTTGTCAAATGAAAATTCCCTTTTTCAAAACAAAATCAAAACACATTTAAATTCCATTTGGCATATCCAAATTTGTCAAATGAGAATTCCCTTTTTTAAAAATTAAGATAAATTGGACTCTACGTTTGCTAAGTAGAGTTCCACTTCCAAAATCCCAAAAAAATCAAACACATTTGAACTCCATTTGACATACCCAATTTTGTCAAATGAGAGTTCCATTTTGCAAAATTGAAAACAAATTGAACTTTATTTAACAGACCACATTTGTTAAATAGAAGTTCCCCTCTTTCAAAACAAAATAAACAAACTCATCGAACACACTTGAGCCTTACTTAACATACCTAAATTTATTACGTAAAGATCTCACTTTTCAAATTAAACTAAACTACATCAAATACATTTGGGCCTTACATAGCATACCTAAATTTGCTAACTAAGGACCCCATTTTAAAAATAAATTAAATACATGTTACACATCATCGCAAATAAAACAAAAATACTTCTAAATATTTTTGAACATACACTTGAATCTCACTTAGCATACCTAAATTTGTAAAGTGAAGATTCCAAAATAAAAATTTCAAAACAAAGGATAAACAAAACAAATACATCTCCAAAGTCCCTCTAAAATGGAATGAACCCCATTCAACATACTTAAATTTGTTGAATGTGGGTTCCAAATTAGAACCAAATCTTATGGCAAAGGCTCTCCTCAAATCTCTCCAATTCAATGAACCCCACTTAGCACACTTAAATTTGTTAAGTGTGAGTTAAAAATTTAAAATTAATATCATAAAATAATTTTTAAAGATAAATATCAAAGCAAGGGTTTGACTCAATTATATGTAAACAAACGCAGAGTTATCAACACAGTCAGTTCTTTTTCAATCTTCAGTTAGTTCAACTGCTATGGTTCCCAAAAAAGTTTGTTTTCTCCTTCCCCTCCAGTGTAGATCTGGCCTTAGATCAGGCTAATCTCAACTCGACTGATACCACCCATTTGATTTACTTCAGCTATGGTTATTAGTTAGTTTTTAGTTTTTAGTTCATTTTAGTTATTTATTTAGTTATTAGTTTTAGTTTTAGTTATTTTATTATTTTGTTATTAGTTAGTTATTAGTTAGTTTTATTAATTTATTATTAATTTTATTAGTTATTTTTAGTTATCATTAGTTTATTAGTTAGTTAGTTTTTATTAGTTTTATTAGTTTTTAGTTTATTAATTATTATTAGTTAAGTTATTAGTTTTTTTATTTTTATAATTAGTTAGGTTATTTTATTAGTTACTAATTTTAGTTTAGTTATTTAATTATTAGTTTTAGGTTTTAATTATTAATTAGTTATTTAGTTATTTATTAGTTTTATTATTTAGTTTATTATTTTAGTTTATTAGTTATTAATTTAGTTATTAGTTTTAGTTTATTAGTTTAGTTCATTAGTTTTTAGTTATTAGGTTTTAGTTATTAATTTTATTTGTTTTATTATATTATTATTAGTTAGTTAGTTTTATTTCATTAGTTTATTTATATAGATTTATTATTATTTATTAGTTAGTTTTATTTAATTTAGTTTAATTATTAGTTTTATTAGTTTATTATCATTATTATTATTATTTATTAGGTTAGTTTTTATTAGTTATTAGTTATTAGTTTAGTTATTAGTTTAGTTATTATTATTAGTTTAGTTATTTAATTATTATTTTAGTTTTAGTTAGTTTGTTTTAGTTATTAGTTTTTAGGTTTTATTAATTTAGTTTTTAGTTATTAGTTAGTTAGTTTATTTTTATTTTAGTTATTAGTTTAGTTATTAGTTATTATTAGTTTTAGTTTATTATTTATTAGCTTTTTTTAGTTATTAGTTAGGTTATTAGTTAATTATTATTTAGTTATTATTAATTTTACTTAGTTATTAGTTATTAGTTTTAGAAGTTATTTTTTAGTTAGTTAATTTTTAGTTATTATTATTAGTTTATTAGTTTAATATTAGTTATTAGTTATTAGTTTAATTAGTTTTTTAGTTATTATTATTTATTAGCTTTTATTATTAGTTATTAATTTTGTTCTTTAGTTTATTAGTTATTTAGTTAATTTTATTATTAGGTTTATTTTTAGTTATTCATTTTTATTAGTTATTTGTTTTATTAGTTTTGTTATTTAGTTTTGTTATTTATTATTAGTTTAGTTAGTTATTTTATTAGTTATTAGTTAGATTGTTATTTAATATAGTTATTAGTTTAATTAATTTATTAGTTAGTTTAATTATTAGTTTTAGTTGTTAGTTATTATTTGTTAGTTAGTTTTTATTAGTTTTGATATTTATTTAATTATTTATTAATTTATTATTATTAGGTTTATTAGTTATTAATTAGTTAGTAATTATTAGTTAGTTATTAGTTTATTAGTTTAGTTATTAGTTATTAGTTATTAATTTTTATTAGTTAGTTATTATTTAGTTATTAGTTTAGTTATTATTTATGCTTAGTTAGTTTTAGTTATTAGTTAGATTTTTAGTTTTTATTAGTTATTAGTTATTTTAGTTATTATTATTAGTTATTAGTTTATTTACTTTTATTATTTATTAGTTAGTTAGTTAGTTATTTTATTTAGTTTTATTAGTTATTAGTTTTTTAGTTTAGTTTATTAGTTAGTTATTAGTTTAGTTATTATTAGTTAGTTTTAGTTTAGTTAGTTATTTATTATTAGTTTTTAGTTTTTTTATTATTAGTTAGTTTATTTAATTATTAGTTTATTAGTTATTTATTGTCGTTAGTTATTTAGTTTAATTATTATTAGTTATTTATTATTTGATATTAATTAGTTAGTTTTTAGTTTATTAGTTTAGTTATTTAGTTTTTATTATTAGGTTTTAGTTTTTAGTTAGTTTTAGCTATTGGTTTATTAGTTAGAATTTAGTTTTGTTAGTTTAGTTAGTTTATAAGTTAGTTTGGTTATTAGTTTTATTTATTAGTTATTATTTATTAGTAAGTTTTCATTAGCTTTATTATTTATTTATTTATTAGTTTATTATTATTAGGTTTATTAGTTATTAGTTTGTTAGTTTTAGTTAGTTATTAGTTTATTATTAGTTTATTAGTTTAGTTATTAGTTATTTATTATTAGTTTTTATTAGTTAGTTATTAGTTTAGTTATTATTTAAGTTTAGTTAGTATTAGTTATTAGTTAGTTTTTAGTTTTTATTAGTTATTAGTTTTTTTTATTAGTTATTATTATTATTAGTTATTAGTTTTTTTATTTATGTTATTTATTATTAGTTAGTTAGTTAATTATTTTATTTAGTTTTATTAGTTATTAGTTTTGAGTTATTATTATTAGTTTTTAGTTTAGTTTATTAGTTAGTTATTAGCTATTAGTTTAATTATTATTAGTTAGTTAGTTATTTATTATTAGTTTTTAGTTTTTTTATTAATTAGTTAGTTTAGTTATTAGTTTATTAATCATTAGATATTAATAATTTGTTACTTAGTTTAGCTATTATTAGTTAGTTAGTTTTTAGTTTATTAGTTTAGTTTATTAGTAATTTAGTTTATTAGTTTATTTTAGTTTTCTAATTTAGTTTAGTTATTAGTTATTTAGTTTTTATTATCAAGTTTTTAGTTTTTAGTTAGTTTTAGTTATTAGTTTATTAGTTGTATTTAGTTTAGTTAGTTTGTTTAGTTAATTTTATTTTATTAGTTATTATTATTATTAGTTTATTAGTTTTTATTAGTTTATTCTTTTTATTATTAGTTATTATTATTAGTTATTAGTTTATTAGGTTTACTAGTTTAGTTTATTAGTTAGTTATTTGTTAGTTTTAGTTTATTAGTTTTTTTAGTTTTTTATTAGTTAGTTATTTATTAGTTAGTTTATTAGTTATTAGTTTATTTAGTTATTATATTTTAGTTAGTTTAGTTATTTAGTTATTATTTATTATTGTGGTATTTTAGTTTTTTATTTAATTTTTTTATTAGTTTTATTATTTAGTTATTATTATTAATTATTAGTTATTAGTTTAGCTTTTAGTTTATTAGTTAGTTAGTTATTAGTTATTATTTATTTTGTTATTAGTTTAGTTATTAGATTTTTTTAGTTTTATTAGTTATTTATTAGTTTAGTTATTTATTAGTTTAGTTTTTATTTGTTATTAGTTAGTTATTATTATTAGTTTTATTTATTATTAGTTAGTTTTTAGTTAGTTTATTATTAGTTATTTGTTATTAGTTTTAGTTAGCTTATTTATTTATTTGTTATTATTATTAGTTTTATTAGTTATTTAGTTTAGTTATTATTATTATTAGTTTATTAGTTTATTAGTTTATTAGTTTTTTAGGTTTTATTATTAATTAATTTAGTTAGTTTTATTAGTTTAGTTATTTAGTTTATTATTATTAGTTATTATTAGTTAGTGTATTAGTTAGCTAGCTTAGTTAGTTTTTATTATTATTAGTTATTATTAGTTATTAGTTTATTAGTTTAGTTAATTTTATTAGTTTTTAGTTTTTATTTAGTTATTAGTTTTTTTTAGTTTGTTATTACTTTATATTATTAGGTTTTATTAACTATTAGTTAGTTTTAGTTATTAGTTTTATTATTTTGATTAGGATATTAGTTTATTAGAAATTATTTAGTTATTAGTTTAGTTATTATTAGTTAGTTTAGTTATTAGTTTTTAGGTTATTAGTTTAGTTTATTAGTTATTATTTTAGTTATTATCACTTTATTAGTTTTTTAATTTATTTATTAATTATTTATTAGTTAGTTTGTTTTAGTTTTATTAGATATTATTATTATTATTATTATTTCAATTTATTTATTATTTAGTTATTAGTTTATTATTTTTTAGTTTATTAGTTTTATTAGTTTTTTAGTTTATTACTTTAGGTTATTATTAGTTATTTATTTTATTAGTTTATTATTAGTTATTATTTAGTTTTTATTAGTTTTGGTTATTATATCTAGTTATTATTAATAGTTATTAGTTTAGTTTATTAGTTATTAGTTTTGTTATTAATTTATTAAGTTTATTATTAGTTTTTATTAGTTAGTTAGTTAATTTAGTTTTTTATTATTTATTAGTTTATTAGTTAGGTTTTTTAATTAGTTATTAGTTATTAGTTTTATTAGTTATTAGTTATTAGTTTATTTAATTTATTATTATTAGTTATTAGTTAGTTATTAGTTTAGTATTATTTGTTATTTAGTTATTAGGTTTAGTTTGTTATTATTAGTTAGTTATTATTAGTTATTAGTTATTAATTTATTATTTAGTTAGTTTAGTTTAGTTAGTCAGTTTATTTAGTTTTTATTAGTTATTAGTTATTATTATTAGTTATAGTTTTATTTGTTATTTTTTTAGTTTTAGTTATTATTAGGTTTAGGTTTAGTTATTAGTTAGTTATTAGTTTTATTATTATTTAGTTAGTTTAGTTATTAGTTTAGTTATTAATTTTTAGTTAGTTATTATTATTATTATTATTTAGTTTTTAGTTTATTATTATTTTAGTTATTATTAGTTATTTAGTTATTAGTTTATATATTAGTTTATTAGTTAAATTAGTTTAGTTATTAGTTATTAGTTTATTAGGTTTTATTAGTTTTATTAGTTTATAGTTTTATTATTGATTAGTTTTATTAGTTCTAGTTATTATTTTAGTTAGTTTAGTATTTATTATTTAGTTTTAGCTATTAGTTTTAGTTAGTTATTAGTTTATTAGTTAGTTATTTAGTTATTACTTTATTAGTTAATTATTATTTAGTTATTAGTTTATTAGTTTTTAGTTATTAATTAGTTAGTTTTTTTTAGTTTAGTTTATTAGTTTTAGTTTTTATTATTCATTTTATTAGTTTATTAGTTATTATTTACTTATTATTATTTATTATTTATATTTATCTTAGTTTAGTTTAGTTAGTTTTATTTAGTTATTAATTTATTATTTATTATTAGTTAGTTATTAGTTTATTAGCTATTAGTTTAGTTTTATTATTAGTTATTAGGTTATTTATTTATTAGTTATTAGTTAGTTATTATTAGTTATTATTAATTTAGTTTAGTTTATTTAGTTTTTAGTTATTATGAGCTAGTTAGTTTTTAGTTTTGTATTAGTTTATTAGTTTTTAGTCTTTTAGTTTTAGTTATTAGTTTTATTATTTATTAGTTATTAGTTTAGTTATTTATTTTTTAGTTTATTATTTATTAGTTATTTATTAATTTAGTTTTAGTTAGTTATTATTATTATTAGTTAGTTTTTAGTTATTTGTTAGTTTATTTATTAGTTTATTAGTTCTAGTTTTTCAGTTAGTTATTATTAATTATTAGTTTAGTTATTATTAGTTAGTTATTATTTATTAGTATTATTAGTTTAGATATTAGTTTATTGCTTTAGTTAGTTATTAGTTTTAGTTATTATATTATTATTATTTAGTTTTAGTTTACCATTATTTTAGTTATATTAGTTATTTAGTATTAGTTATTATTAATATTTTAGTTATTAGTATTATTTAGTTTAGTTTTAGTTTATATTAGTTATTACTTTATTAGTTTAGTTATTTTATTAGTTTTATTAGTTTTTAGTTTTATTAGTGATTAGTTTTATTAGTTTTAGTTGGTTATTATTATTATTAGTTTTAATTATTAGTTTAGCAATTAGTTATTAGTTTAGTTAATTTATATTTTATTATTTAGTTTTAGCTATTAGTTTTAGTTTGTTATTAGTTTATTAGTTAGTTTTTAGTTATTTATTATTTTTATTATTTAGTTATTTATTAAGCATTAGTTTTATTAGTTAGTTAGTTTATTATTTAGTTATTAGTTTATTAGTTTTTAGTTATTAGTTAGTTATTTTTTAGTTATTAGGTTTAGTTATTAGATTTAGTTGATTAGTTTACTATTAGTTTATTAGTTTATTAGTTATTATTTAGTTATTTAGCTTTATTATAGTTTGTTATTATTAGTTTTATTAGTTTATATTATTTATTAGGTTTAGTTTAGTTAGTTTTATTTAGTTATTAGTTTATTATTTATTATTAGTTTGTTATTAGTTTATTAGTTATTAGTTTAGCTTTAATATTAGTTTTTATTAATTATTAGGTTATTTATTTATTAGTTATTAGTTAGTTATTATTAGTTTAGATTAGTTTATTTAGTTTTTAATTAGTTATTATTAGTTTAGTTAGTTTTAATTAGCTTTTATTATTAGTTCTATTATCTATTAGTTCTTAGCTTAGTTATTTATTTTTTAGTTTATTATTTATTAGGTTCTTTGGTTTAGTTTATTTAGTTTAATTAGTTTATTTAGTTTTAAATTTATTAGTTTATTATTATTAGTTTTGTTAGTTATTTTTATTAGTTATTTGTTATTTAGTTATTAGTTATTTGTTTAGTTAGTTTTTATTAATTATTAGTTTTATTATTAGTTTTAATCATTAATTAGTTTTCTTAGTTTAATTTTTTGATTAGTTAGTTATTAGTTTTAGTTATAATATTATTAGGTTTTAGTTAGTTATTATTTAGTTATTTAGTTTATTAGTTTTAATTTGTTAGTTATTTAGGTTTTAGTTTATTAGTTATTAGTTACTATTAGTTATTATTACTTAATTATTATTAGTTATTAGTTATTATTTAGTTATTATTAGTTAGTTATTATTAGTTAGTATTTAGCTTTATTAGTTATTATTATTTATTAGTTATTATTAGTTAGTTATTAGTTTATTAGTTAGTTTTAATTTATTATTATTATTAGTTAGTTTAGTTTATTAGTTTATTAGTTTAATTATTTTGTTATTATTAATTAGTTTTTTAGTTATTAGTTAGTTTAGTTATTTCATTTTAGCTATTTAGTTATTATTAGTTTTAGTTAGTTATTAGTTATTAGTTATTATTACTTATTAGTTTATTAGTTTAGTTATTATTAGCTTTTAGTTAGTTTAGTTATTTTGTTTATTAGTTTATTAGTTTTATTACTTATTTTAGTTATTAGTTATTATTTTATTAGTTTATTATTTTTAGGTAGTTATTAGTTATTATTCGTTATTAGTTTATTATTTTATTAGTTTTAGTTATTAGTTATTATTAGTTATTTATTAGTTTATTATTTTTAGGTAGTTATTAGTTTAGTTATTAGTTTTAGTTAGTTATTAGTTATTAGTTTTATTAGTTTATTAGGTAATTATTATTAGTTTTATTAGTTATTATTTTAGTTCATTATTAGTTATTTATTTAGTTATTATTATTATTATATATTATTATTAGTTAGTTATTATTCATTATTAGTTTAGTTTTATTGGTTTTATTAGTTTATTTAGTTAGTTTATTAGTTTTATTTTTTAATTATTAGTTATTTGGTTTAGTTATTAGTTTAGTTCTAGTTATTTTTATTAGTTATTAATTATTATTAGTTTATTAGGTTTTAGTGTATTATTTTTAGTTAGTTTTATTAGTTATTATAGTTAGTTTAGTTTATTTATTTTAGTTAGTTTATTAGTTTTTTAGGTTTATTATTATTAGTTTGTATTAGTTATTTAGTTATTTATTAGTTAGTTATTATTATTAGTTATTTTATTTTATTAGTTTTTATTAGGTTTATTATTAGTTTATTATTATTATTATTAGTTATTAGTTATTAGTTTAGTTATTAGTTTTAGTTATTATTTATTAGTTATTAGTTTAGTTTAATTTTATTATTTAACTATTAGTTAGTTATTTTAGTTTTATTAGTTAGTTATTATTATGTTATTATTATTTATTATTCTTATAAATTAATTAGTTATTAGCTATTTGTTTATTTATTATTTAGTTATTTAGTTTATTTTTAGTTTTATTATTACTTAGTTTAATTTATTATTAGTTTTTAGTTACTTATTAGTTTATTAGTTAATTTATTAGTTTAGCTATTTAGTTTAGCTTTAGTTAGTTTTTATTAGTTATTTAGTTATTATTAGTTATTAGTTAGTTATTATTATTAGTTATTTCAGTTAGTTAGTTATTATTAGTTATTATTAGTTATTAGTTATAGTTAGGTTTATTTTTAGTTATTATTTAGTTTATTAGGTTTTATTATTAGTTTAGTTTTTTAGTTAGTTAGACTTTTAGTTTATTATTATTTTTATTAGTTTATTAGTTATTAATTAGTTTTTTATTTTTCTTTATTAGGTTTATTATTAGTTAGTTATTTTTTAGGTTTTTATTAGTTTTATTATTATCTTAGTTATTAGTTATTAGTTTTAGTTTAGTTATTTAGTTATTAGTTATTATTAGTTTATTAGTTTATTAGTTTATTATAGTTAGTTTGGTTTTATTAGTTAGTCATTATAATTAATTTTAGTCAGTTTTTATTAGTTTTTTAGTTTAGTTATTAGTTTTTTAGTTTCTTAGTTTTATGGTTATTTATTAGTTTTTATTAGTTTATTTATTAATTATTTATTATTATTAGTTATTAAGTTTTTTATTAGTTTTATTAATTTTATTAGTTATTATTAGTTAGTAAGTATTAGTTAGATTATTAATTTATTAATTATTAATTTTAGTTATTTATTATTTAGTTTTATTAGTTTATTATTAGCTATTATTAATTATTATTTATTTTATTTAGTTTTATTATTTATTGTTATTAGGTTTCTTAGTTATTTAGGCTTTAGTTTAGTTTTTAGATTTAGTTTTTAGTTAGTTTTTTATTAGTTTATTAGCTTTTATTATTTAGTTATTTAGTTTTATTAGCTATTTATTATTAATTTTATTATTTTGGTTTAGTTATTATTTTTATTATTAGTTAGTTATTATTATTTTATTAGTTAGTTTTATTATTATTAGTTATTTTAGTTATTAGTTATTTAGTTAGTTTTTATTAGTTTTAGTTATTTTGTTATTAGGTTTTAGTTAGTTATTTTTATTAGTTTAGTTTATTAGGTTTTTTATTAGTTTTTTATTTAGTTATTTATTATCAGTTAGTTTTTTATTTGTTAGTTAGTTATTTAGTTTTATTAGTTATTATTATTTAGTTATTAATTTAGTTTATTAGTTTTTTTATTTGTTGGTTTTAGTTTTCTAGTTTAGTTATTTAGTTTTTAGTTATTACTTTTAGTTAGTTATTAGTTATTATTATTAGTTAGTTAGTTATTATTAGTTTTTAGTTTTATTAGTTTTATTAGTTATTATTAGTTTTTTTAGTTATTTATTATTACTTTTTTAGTTTTTTAGTTATTAATTAGTTATTAGTTTATTATTAGTTTTATGATTATTTATTATTAGTTTAGTTATTATTAGTTATTATTAGTTATTATTATTATTATTATTATTATTATTATTATTATTTATTAGTTAGTTTATTATTACAAGTTATTTATTAGTCTTATTAGTTGATTAGTTATTATTTTTTAGTTATTAGTTTATTAGTTTTAGTTATTAGTTTATTTTTTATTTATTATTATTTTAGTTATTATTATTGGTTATTATTATTTAATTATTAATTTTATTATTAGTTTAGTTTTAGTTTAGTTATTATTAGTTATTATTATTAGTTAGTTATTAGTTATTAGCTTTAGTTATTATTTTTAGTTATTATTAGTTAATTAGTTTTTAGTTTATTATTAGTTACTTTAGTTTATTAGTTTTAATTTTAGTTAGTTATTATTATTATTATTATTAGTTTTTTAGTCTTATTATTATTTAGTTAGTTAGTTTAGTTTTATTTTTATTTATTATTATTAGCTTATTATGATTAGTTATTATTTGGTTATTAGTTATTAGTTTATTATTAGTTTTAGTTATTTACTTATTAATTATTAGTTATTAGTTCTTATTAGTTATTATTAGTTAGTTATATTTATTTAGTTTTATTATTAGTTTTAGTTAGTTTAGTTAGTTATTAGTTATTAAGTTTAGTTATTTTTTAGTTATTTAGTTTAGTTATTTTTTATTTATTAATTATTAGTTTTAGTTATTAGCTTTTAGTTTTTAGTTAATTTAGTTATTAGTTTAGTTATTAGTTAGTTAGTTTTATTATTTTAGTTGTTTAGTTATTAGTTATTAGTTATTATTAATTATTATTTTATTATTATTATTTTAGTTATTAGTTATTTAGTTTAGTTTTTATTTATTATTTTATTAATTTTGTTTATTAGTTTATTAATTTATTTAGTTTTTATTAGTTATTAGTTATTAGTTTTTATTGGTTATTAGTTTACTATCATTGTTATTATTAGTTTAAGTTATTAGTTATTAGTTTAATTATTTATTAGTTTTATTAATTATTAGTTAGTTTAGTTTTTATTAGTTAGTTAATTTAGTTATTATTTAGTTTAGTTATTTATTATTAGTTATTAGTTATTATTAGTTATTAGTTTATTAGTTTTTAGTTTATTTATTATTATTATTAGTTTGTTATTATTAGTTTAGTTAGTTATTTAGTTAATAGTTAGGTTTTTAGTTTATTTGTTTATTATTATTAGGTAGTTATTAGTTTATTAGTTTTAATTAGTTATTTAATTATTTAGTTATTATTTGTTATTAGTTATTTAGTTTTTGGTTAGTTATTAAGTTTAGTTATTAGTTATTTTAGTTAGTTTATTTAGTTTTATTAGTTTTAATTATTTAGTTTATTATTATTAGTTATTATTTATTAGTTAGTTAGTTAGTTTATTAGTTATTTGATAATGATTAGTTTATTAGTTGATTAGTTATTAATTATTATTATTATTATTTTAGTTAGTTATTAGTATTATTATTAGTTGTTATTATTAATTTATTATTTTAGTTAGTTATTAGTATTATTATTAGTTTATTATTTTAGTTATTATTTATTATTTATTAGGTTTAGTTTAGTTTTTAGGTTTATTTTATTATTAGTTTTAATTAATTATTGGTTAGTTATTAGTTTAGTTTTACTAATTTATTAGTTTATTTATTATTTATTTTAGTTATTAGTTATTAGCTTAGTTAGTTTAGTTATTTTATTATTAGTTATTATTTTATTAGTTTTAGTTATTAGTTTTTATTAGTTAGTTATTTAGTTATTTTATTAGTTTAGTTTGTTTAGTTATTATTATTATTTAGTTTATTAGTTATAAGTTTATTAGTTTTAGTTATTAGTTTATTAGTTATTATTAGTTATTAGTTATTTATTTAGTTATTTAGTTTTATTATTAGTTATTAGCTTATTAGTTTTAGTTAGTTTTATTAGTTATTTATTCATTGTTATTATTTAGTTATTAGTTAGTTTTTAGGGTGTTGTTACTTTAAGTATTTATTAGTTAGTTTTAGTTTAGTTTTTTAGTATTTTTATTTAGTTATTATTATTAGTTTTACTATTTTTTATCATTATTTATTAGTTATTAGTTTATTATTATTTTATTAGTTATTAGTTAGATATTATTAGTTAATTTATTTATTATTATTAATTATTAGTTCAGTTATTATTTAGTTATTATTTGTTTAGTTATTTAGTTATTTATTAGTTCATTTAGTTTATTAGTTAGTTATTAGTTATTAGTTATTAGTTTAGTTACTTATTATTAGTTTTATTAGTTTTTATTAGTTATTTATTTGTTAGTTAGTTTATTATTCATTAATTTATTTTTTATTTAGTTATTAGTTTAGTTATTTTATTATTTATTATTAGTTTATTAGTTTTCATAGTTTTATTATTAATTTTTAGCTAGTTAGTTAAGTTTTTATGTTTTTTAGTTATGATTAGTTTTGTTATTATTGTTAGTTATTAAGTTTAGTTATTAGTTATTATTATTTTGTTTATTAGTTTAATAGTTAGTTATTAGTTTAGTTAGTTTATTATTAGTTTAGTTTTATTTTTTTCAATTATTTAGTTAATTTTTATTAGTTATTTGTTTATTAGTTTAGTTACTAGTTTTTTAGTTTTGGTTATATTAGTTTAATATTATTAGTTATGTTTAGTTTTATTAGTTTATTATTAGTTAGTTTTTAGTTTTACTTAGTTATTAGTTTAGTTTTATTAATAGTTAGTTATTAGTTTTTAGTTATGTTTATTATTTTTATTTAGTTATTAGTTTGTTAGTTAGTTTATTATTAGTTTATTTATTTATTATGTTTTTTAGTTTTATTAGTTAGTTTAGTTTAGTTATTAGGTTTAGTTGATTAGTTAGTTTAGTTAGTTTTTTAGGTTATTAGGTTTTATTAATTTTATTAGTTAGTTAGTTTTTTTAGTTTAGTTTAGTTTTTTATTAGTTTTATTAATTTAGTTTTAGTTAGTTTGTTTAGTTTTTTAGTTTAGTTTTAATTTTCATTAGTTGATATTAGTTATTTAGTACATTTAGTTTTATTAGTTATTAGTTATTTTTATTATTTTATTAGTTAGTTAGTTTTATTAGTTAATTTAATTAGTTATTTATTTTGCTATTATTATTAGTTATTAGATTTTATGTATTGTCTTTTAGTGTTATTAGTTTTATTATTAGTTTATCAGGTTTAGTTTTTATTAGTCATTCAGTTTTTTAATTATTAATTTACTTTAGTAGTTTTTAATTAATTTTATTAGTTTTATTATTAGTTATTAGTTATTTTTAGTTAGTTATTAGTTATTTTTAATTAGTTTTTAGTTATATTAGTTATTAGTTTTATTAGTTATTAGGTTTAGTTATTATTATAATTATTAGTTTTTATTAGTTAGTTATTAGTTTTAGTTTTATTAGTTATTAGTTTGTCTAGTTTTGATTTTATTATTGGTTTTAGTTATTAGTTTAGTTAGTTATTATTAGTTATTAGTTTAGTTTTAAGTTTATTATTAGTTATTATTATTTATTAGTTTAGTTTTTATTAGTTTTATTATTATTATTATTTTATATTATTTATTAGTTTTTATTTTATTAGTTATTAGTTATTAGTTTTATCAATTTATTAGTTATTAATTATTTTGTTTTTATTATTAGTTTTAGTTATTAGTTTATTATTATTATTAGTTTTATTATTATTATTATTATTATTATTAGTTTTAGTTATTTTTTAGTTATTAGTTTATTTTATTAGTTAGTTTTAGTTTAATTATTATTTATTATTAGTTATTTATTTATTAGTCTAGTTATTAGGTTTTAGTTATTATTAATTATTAGTTATTATTATTTATTATTAGTTTAGTTATTAGGTTTATTCATTATTATTAGTTATTATTAGTTTATTAGTAATTAGTTTATTTGTTTATTTTAGTTATTATTTTTAGTTTATTAGGTTATTAGTTTTAGTTTATTAGTATTATTATTTAGTTTTATTAGTTTTTAGTTTAGTTATTATTTAGTTAATAGTTTTTAGTTATTAGTTGGTTATTATTATTAATTATTAGTTTATTTATATTATTTAGTTATTAGTTTAGTTATTTTTAGTTTATTATTTTTAGGTTTTAGTTTTATTATGTAGTTTTTTATTAGTTTAGTTTTATTAGTTTTTAGTTTAGTTTAGTTATTATTATTATTAAGTTTTATTAATTTATTAATTTTAGTTACTTTATTAGTTATTAGTTTAGTTTTATTAGTTTTTAGTTTTATTAGTTAGTTAGGTTATTAGTTATCAGTTATTAGTTATTACTAGTTTGTTTATTATTATTAGTTTTAGTTTAGTTACTATTTTTAGTTAGTTATTAGGTTTAGTTAGTTATATTAGTTATAAGTTTATTAGGTTTTTAGTTATTATTAGTTTTATTAGTTTTATAATTTAATTTTTATTATTATTTAGTTAATTAGTTATTAGTTAGTTATTATTAGTTAGTTTATAATTATTAGTTATTAGTTTTTGTTTAGTTTTATTAGTTATTATTATTATTATTTAGTTATTAGTTATTATTAGTTTATTAGTTTATTAGGTTTTAGGTTCAATTTTGTTATTATTATTATTATTATTATTATTTATAGTTATTAGTTATTATGAGTTTTAGTTTTTTAGTTTATTATTATTTAGTTTTATTAGTTTTTAGTTTATTAGTTTTAGTTAGGTTTATTATTTAGTTTATTAGTTAGTTTTATTAGTTTAGTTATTATTAGTTATTTAGTTTATTTTTATTATTATTAGTTCTTACTAGTTTTTAGTTATTACTTAGTTATGTAGTTATTATTAGTTAGTTATTTATTTAGTTATTATTAGTAATTTATTTATTTTTAGTTTATTAGTTATTAGTTTAATTAGTTTAGTTAGTTTTTTATTAGTATTTAATTATTAGTTTATTATTATTATTATTAGGTTTTTAGTTATTAGTTATTAGTCATTAGTTAGTTTTAGTTAGTTTTTTAGTTTATTAGTTAGTTCTTTTAGTTATTAGTTAGTTAGTTATTATTATTATTTAATTATTAGTTTATTATTTTAGTTATTAGTTTATTACTTAGTTAGTTTAGTATATTAGCTTTTATTAATTTTTATTAGTTATTTAGGTTTTAATTTAGTTTTTATTTTAGTTATTAGTTATTTTATTATTAATTTATTAGTTTATTATTATTATTATTTGTTAGTTTTAGTTATTTAGTTATTATACATAGTTTTAGTTTTCTTAGTTTTTTAGTTTTTATTATTAGTTATTAGTTTTTAATAGTTATTAGTTTAGTTAGTTACTAGTTTTAGTTTAATAGTTTATTTATTTATTAGTTTTTATTAGGTTATTAGTTTTTATTGTTTATTTGTTTTAGTTTTATTAGTTAGTTAGTTATTTATTTTATTAATTTTTTATTTGTAAAGTTTTATTAGTTAGTTTAGTTATTTAGTTTTATTTATTAGTTATTAGTTTAGTTGTTTAGTTTATTATTATTAGTTATTTAGTTTTATTATTAGTTATTAGTTTATTTTTAGTTATTATTAGTTAGTTATTAGTTTATTATTTTAGTTATTAGTTATTAGTTATTATTATTATTAGTTTTAGTTATTATTTTATTTATTATTAGTTTAGTTATATTAGTTATTTAGTTATTATTAGTTTATTAGTTTTATTAGTTATTAGTTTATTATTTATTAGTTATTTAATTTATTAGTTTAGTTTTTATTATTATTTTATGATAAGTTTAGTTATTTTTTTGTTATTATTAGTTATTACTATTATTAGTTTAGTTATTATTAGTTATTAGTTTAGTTAGTTATTTAGTTTTAGTGTTTTAGTTTTTTAGTTTTTTAGTTTTTTAGATTTAGTTATTAGTTATTATTAGTTAGTTTTATTATTATTAGTTTACTAGTTAATTAGTTTAGTTATTATTATTAGGTTTAGTTTATTATTATTAGTTTTATTATTATAATTAGTTATTTTTATTAGTTTTATTAATTGTTAGGTTTTATTAGTTTTAGTTATTTATTACTAGTTATTAGTTTACTTAACTTTTTAGTTTTATTAGTTTATTATTATTATTATTAGTTATTTATTATTAGTTATTATTAGTTTATTTAGTTATTAGTTTTAATTTTATTAGTTTTTAGTTTAGTTTTTTTATTAGTTTATTAGTTAGTTATTATTGTTATTATTATTATTATTATTAGTTAGTTTTAGTTATTAGTTGTTATTATTATTAGTTTAGTTTATTATGTTAGTTATTAGTTAGTTATTATTTTTATTATTATTATTATTATTATTATTATTATTATTATTATTATTATTATTAGTTATTAGTTAGTTTTATTTTATTTAGTTTAATTTTTTAGTTATTATTAGTTTATTAGTTAGTTTTTATTAGTTTTATTAGTTTAGTTAGTTAGTTTAGTTTAGTTATGAGTTTATTAGTTTATTAGTTTTATTAGTTTTTAGTTTATTAGGTTTTATTATTCATTATTAGTTTTAGTTTAGTTATTTAGTTATTTGTTTTAGGTTTTTATCATTAATTAGTTATTTAGTTTTTTATTAGTTTTATTATTTAGTTTATTATTTTAGTTTATTAGTTATTAACTTAGTTATTAGTTTAGTTTATTAGTTTTTTAGTTATTAGTTTTAATTATTAGGTTTTAGTTATTAGTTTTATTAGTTTTATTATATTATTATTAGTTTGTTAGTTTTATTTTATTAGTTTAGTTATTTAGGTTTATTATTATTTATTAGTTAGTTTATTTTATTTAGTTTAGTTATTATTTTTATTAATTTATTATTATTATTATTTATTATTAGGTTAGTTTTATTAGTTATTAGTTATTAGTTTGGTTATTAATTTAGTTATTTAGTTATTATTTTAGTTTTAGTTATTAGTTTTTTAGGTTTTATTAGTTTAGTTATTAATTATTAGTTAGTTAGTTTAGTTATTTTTTATTTTTGTTATTAGTTTAGTTATTAGTTATTATTAGTTAGTTAGTTATTATTAGTTTTAGTTTATTAGTTATTAGTTAGGTTATTAGTTAGTTATTATTTAGTGATTAGTTATTAGATTTATAAGTTATTTATTAATTAATTAGTTATTAGTTATTATTATTAGTTTATTAGTTTATTATTAGTTATTATTTAGTTATTATTATTTATTAGTTTATTATTAATTATTAGTTATTAGTTTAGTTAGTTTTTAGCTATTATTATTTATTAGTTTTTTGTTATTAGTTATTAGTTTAGTTATTTAGTTAGTTTTATTAGTTTAGTTATTTAGTTTATTAGTTATTTAGTTAGTTTTATTATTAGGTTTATTTTTTAGTTATTAGTTTTATTAGTTTAGTTATTTAGTTTAGTTATTTATTATTAGTTTAGCTAGTTATTTTGTTAGTTATCAGTTAGTTAGTTATTTAGTTTAGTTATTAGTTTATTAGTTAGTTTAGTTATTAGTTTTAGTTATTAGTTTTTATTTATTAGTAACTTTTATTAGTTTTATTATTTATTTATTTATTTATTAGTTTATTATTATTAGGTTATTAGTTATTAGGAAGTTAGTTATTATTAATTAGTTATTAGTTTATTATTAGTTTATTAGTTTAATTATTAGTTACTAGTTTTTATTAATTAGTTACTAATTAGTTATTAGTTTAGTTATTATTTAGGTTTAGTTAGTTTTAGTTATTAGTTAGTTTTTAGTTTTTATTAGTTATTAGTTAGTTTTATTAGTTGTTATTATTATTAGTAATTAGTTTATTTAGTTATATTATTTATTATTAGTTAGTTAGTTAGTTAATTTATTTAGTTTTATTAGTTATTAGTATTTAGTTATATTTATTAGTTTTTTAATTTAGTTAATTAGTTAGTTATTAGCTATTAGTTTTGTTATTATTAGCTAGTTAGTTTTTTATTATTAGTTTTTAGTTTTTTAATTAGTTAGTTAGTTTAGTTATTAGTTTATTAATTATTAGTTACTATTAGTTAGTTATTTAGTTTAGTTATTATTAGTTAGTTATTACTAGTTATTAGTTAATTAGTTTTTAGTTTATTAGTTTAGTTTAATTTTTTTAGTTTAGTTTAGTTATTTATTATTTCATTTTTATTATTAGGTTTTTAGTTTTTAGTTAGTTTTAGTTATTAGTTTATTAGTTAGTTTTTAGTTTAATTAGATTATTTAGTTTATTTAGTTAGTTTTATTTTATTAGTTATTATTATTATATTAGTTTATTATTAGTTATTCATTTTTTAGTTAGTTTTTATTAGTTATTAGTTATTATTAGTTATTTATTTATTTATTATTAGTTTTATTAGTTTATTAGTTATTAGTTTAGTTAGTTATTAATTTAATTATTATTAGTTATTTATTAGTTATTAGTTAATTATTTAGTTAGTTAGTTTTTTAGTTTATTATTAGTTATTAGTTTTTATTATTTAGTTAGTTATTAGTTTATTTGTTTTGATATTTATTTTTTAATTTATTTATTAGTTTATTAGTTTTAGATATTAGTTATTAGTTTAGTTTTATTAGTTTAGTTATTAGTTATTTAGTTTATTATTAGTTAGTTTTTTAAGTTTTTATTGTGATGAGTTATTATTAGTTTTTATTAGTTAGTTAGTATTAGTTATTAATTTATTAGTTATTATTTTATTAGTTATTACTTATTTAGTTATTCTTAGTTTTAGTTATTTAGTTTATTAGTTTAGTTATTTATTTAGTTATTAGTTTATTAATTTATTAATTTAATTATTATTAATATATAAGTTTATTAGTTAGTTATTCTATTATTATTAGTTATTATTAGTTTATTAATTTTTTATTAGTTTAATTATTTATTAGTTAATATTAATTATTATTATTAGATAGTTATTTTTTTTAGTTTATTAGTTTTATTATTAGTTAGTTATAATTATTAGTTTATTAGTTATTTAGTTATTAGTTATTAATTATTACTAGTTATTAGGTTATTAGCTTATTAGTTATTATTAGTTATTATTAGTTATTATTACCTGTTAGTTTTAGTTAGTTTTTATTAGTTAGTTATTATAGTATTTATTATTAATTATTAGTTTAGGTTAGTTATTTAGTTATTTAGTTATTATTATTATTATTTATTAGTTATTAGTTATTAGTTAATTAGTTTTTTTTAGTTTTTATTTAGTTTTTATTAGTTATTAGTTAGTTTTTAGTTTAGTTATTATTAGGTTTATTAGTTATTAGTTTTATTATCAGTTAGTTATTTATTATTATTTTTAGTTATTAAAATTATTAGTTAGTTATTAGTTAGTTATTAATTATTATTAGTTTATTAGTTTATTTTAGTTAGTTTAGTTTTATTAGTTAGTTATTATTATTAGTTTTAGTTATTTTTTATTAGTTATTTAGTTTATTTATTAGTTTTTTTATTTTTTTAGTTTTATGGTTATTTATTAGTTAAGTTATTAGCTTTAGTTTTATTATTATTAATTATTAGGTTTTTTATTAGTATTATTAGTTTTATTAGTTATTATTAGTTAATTAGTTTTAGTTTGGTTATTTATTTATTAGTTATTATTAGTTATTTTTTAGTTATTAGTTATTTATTATATAGTTTGATTAGTTTGTTATTAGTTATTATTTATTTTATTTAGTTTTATTATTTATTATTATTAGGTTTATTAGTTAGTTAGTTTTAGTTTTTAGTTTAATTATTAGGTTTAATTTTTACGTTAGTTAGCTTTATTTATTAGTTTATTAGGTTTTATTATTTAACTATTTTGTTTTATTAGTTATTTAGTTTAGTTATTTATTATTAGTTTTATTATTATGTTTAGTTATTATTTTTATTATTAGTTTATTATTAATAGTTTTATTAGCTAGTTTTATTATTATTATTTAGTTTAGTTATTAGTTATTTAGTTAGTTTTTATTTGTTTTAGTTATTTTCTTATTAGGTTTTAGTTGGT
>JAKCPB010001935.1:0-89804 GCA_021442155.1 Cymbidium sinense | reverse complement strand
GGGAAAATGGCTTAGCAAAAGCCTTCAATATAACTCTCATCCAAATACTTGAAGAAGACACTTTCGATAATAACAAGAAATAGTGGCATGAGCAATTAGTTGAAGCCTTGAGACTCGCACACATATAGAACTCCAACTCAATACTCCTTTCTCCGTGTATGGGTCCAGTCGATCGCCATTAGAAGTCCAACACCCATCACTAAATATAGCTTTGGGTAGCAAGATCACAATAGAGTAGAACGCTAAGTTATGGTTAGAAGAGCTCGAAGGTTTGGAGGAGAGACACCTATGGGCATGCCAAAATCTTAAGTTGTACGAAGCTAAATGATTCAGGAACATAACATGTTGGTCCATCTTGGAGCTTTTTAGGTAGGAGAGCTTATTTTTGTTCTAAGGAGACTGATTATCTCCCATCATAAGATGGGAGGCAACTTTGAACCCACTTAGGAAGGGCTTTTTTTTTCATAGAAAAGGCCTACCAAGAAGGATCTTATGAGCTTTTTAATCATAAGGGAGAGCACCCAATGATTCCATTCAATGGGCTCCACTTACAAGAATATTATAAATCATGTTTGAAAATAATTATCATCAATGAAAGTTCCATTTTTAATTCAATCTCTTCCATTATAAAAGTATACTTATTTGTGAATCGGCCATAGTGTGTTTAGGGTAGGTGTAAGGTACCTGAGCGACGTCTATTCTTCATCGACACAACATAAACATAAATGACACATAAACATATAAAATAAACATAGATCTTTTGTCTCGGGCTACTCTGAGTTGAGATAATGCCCCCAACATCACTCACTTAGTAGCTGCTCTAGGTTAGGTTGACGTGTTACCCTGCTAGTGTGTCACTCTACTAGTCTTTCTGCTTTGGAGGATGTAAGTCTGCTACACTTTCCTTCTTTACTTGGCCACTGCACACCGATGATCACCTTATTAGTTTGGGAGGCCTTACTGCATGGTTGGTAAGATAACTCATGTTGGCTTTATTTAAGAGAATGTAGGTCTGCTATGCTTTCTTCTTAGATTAGCCTTCCTACACTGATTGAGTCGAGTATATTTGAAGTTTAGGTTAAGTCCCTTAGTGGCTCCTTCCCTCTTGATTGCTTCAAGTCTGGGTCCAGTCCTTCCTTGGGGCTCCCTGCTTAGTAGTCTCTCTAGGTCAGATAACATATGTCTTGCCAATGATAGACTATCCCTATGATCAGTTTCACATAGAAAGTTATAAGCCAACACAAATTTTTTTCAAGATTGATTGTTGCACACTAATGGTCACCTTAGGTTGATTGGTTCTCACTATGATGATAGATACACCTTAGCTTGGTTGGTTCACTCACTTTAGGATACACCACTCTTGGCAGATGTAAGTCTACTACAGTTTCTCTTTGAGTTGGCGACCGTACACCTTAGGATAACACCCCTAGCAGCACCTAATTTGTGGGCACTATATTTGTATCACGTCCTTTGCGACCCCATTTAGACACTACTTGGGTTACTATTGGATTGGACAGTTTCTCTTTCCTATTAACCACCCTTGTGGTTGGAGAATCCATCCTGTAGATATGCAGATTCTCCTTAGGTCTAGTAAATCTGAGATAGGTTAAGGCTGACATAGCCCCTTTTTCAGTGTGATCCCTCACACAATGAAAGGATCGATGTGAACATATAAAAAAATATATATACACTTATGGATTAGGAGGACACCCCTAGCGGTGCCTTTTCTCAAGCAGACATCTTATCTTTAGGGCAGTGTCAGCAAAACTCCTTATAGGAATCGCCTAACTACTCTTGAGTTGATATACGTCCCCAATGACATTCACTCAGTAGTCTCCCCTAAGTCAGGTTATATTTATTTTACTACCAACAGGTCACCCAGTGGTTGTTCCCTACTTTAGAAGATGTAAGTTTGTTACACCTTCTTCCCATCACAGCTATTGCACATCGAAAGGCAACCCCTTAGGTTGGCTAGTTTTACCCCATGACCAGTAGTCTATCCCTTTGGATTTATAAATCTAAGATAGGCTAAGTCTGATATAGCCTCTTCCCAGTGGGTAAATCACATACCCACATGGTCCATAAATTAAATCTATCAAATTTGACCAAGCTAACATCCTTAGCAGATATGCCCTCAATTTGAAATCAAACTAAACCAAATAAACCATATCAAATCAAATAAAACTAAGATAAAATTAATCTTGACTACTTTTGAGTTGACATAAGTCCCCAATGACATTCACTTTCACTAGGTCAAGTTCAATTTATTGTGCATCCAACAGGTCACGCCAGCAGTTGTTCCTCGCTTTGGAAGATGTAAGTCTTCTATGCCTTCTTCTTAGCACAATCATTGCACACTGAAAGGTAACACCTTAGGTTGGCTAGCTCTACCCCGCAGCTAGTAGACTATCCCTTTGGATTTGTAAACCTGAGGTAGGACAAGGCTGATATAGCCCCTTCTTAGTGGGCCCATCGTACCTAATAATTATTAAAAATTAAACCCAATCGATTTTTCCTAATGGAGTTAAATCACACCGTTCTCCCCAGTGGAGTCCTAAATCATATATAAACAAGTCATGAAAATAAATCAAATTCAAAACAAACCTCCCCAATGGAGCCTAATTAAACCAACTCCCCTAGTAGAGTCTAAATCCTAGAAATCCAACCAAACTCTTATTCCCAGTGATACATCCCCAAACAAATCTATGAAATTAAACCCAAATCCCAATCCCTAGCGGATAGCCCAAATCTGCTTCTCTAGTGGAAGGTTCATATACCCGTTCACCAGCAGACTCGAGCCCATATCTCTAGCAGATGTGCCTCCACATCAATTAAACCAAAACAAATTAAAGTTGATTTGATCTTAATCTATGGTGGATTATAGATTCTTATCCCCAATGGATCTTCTTCCCACAAATCATATAATCAAATCAAATTCAAACCTTATCCCCAGTAGATTTTCTTCTTATATGCCCACGACATAGACCACTTACATGTCATGTCCAATGCATGTGTGATTTCCTAATGGATCTCCCTTGACATCTTTGACATGGAATTCTCATCAAATCTTATTTCTTCTCTTATGAACACCTTTAATACCAAGAGCTAAATAATGTATTTGTTCAGATTACATCATCTTAACATTGTAATTAACATTTTATGATTTGTGATGGTGCAATCTCAAACTAACTATACAATATCATGCTAAACATATTATAGTGTGAATTAACACACTAAATTATATTATAATTTGCTATAATATAATATATTGTCTAACATTACACCTCCTTAAAATCAATTAAAAGTAACAAATAATAAAATTTTCTTAAAATATGAATAATGTTCATTTTGGATGTAAAATTGTTATTTTTCTATTATAAATGGTACAAAATAACATAATTTTTATTTTGCTTCTTGGCGTGTGCCGTGAATTTGGCCAAATTCATTCATGTCAACCTTCAAATTAACATTTTTGTGAGTTTTGACCCAAAGTATTATAACAAAAGTAAAACATACTAAAATGTACAATAACATTTAGTAGCACACCACCACATTTATATATATGTGAAGTTATATTGTTATGTACATTATATTTAAAATCCTTTCATATAATATATTATCTTACATTACACCTTAAAATAAATCACTTTATGCAAAAAAATTAAAAAATTAGTTGAAAAATGAACATTTATTTTGGATGCAAAATTCTATTCTTTTGATTAAATGACACACCATAGCACAACCCCAATGATGTTCCCTAAAGCTTACCATAAATTTAGCCAAATTCCATCATCTCAGCCTTTAAATCAGTATTTTTATGAATTATACCAGTTCAAACTCTACTACATCATACTATAACCAACTAAAATATGCTAAACAACAAGTAGTATTACACAATAGTATGATATAATGCATGATGTTACACTATGTTATGGCATCCTATATTATAATGCACTATAACATATTATATTTTATTGTATAGCATATCATATCACAAGGGATTTCTTTAAGATAAAAAATCATAAAATTAGTCTAAATAATAAAAAACTAAATATTTTAGTCGTATTACTTACATATTTTAAATTGAAATAATATATTATGATGTCATGCTCTACCTATTATGAATTTGGCCAAATTCTACCATTTTAAAGCCTAAATTAACATTTTTATAAATAATGCTAGTGTAGGGACGAATGGATGATTATAAAATACTAAAAAAACTTAAAATGCATAGAGCAATATATTATGATATTTGATGTTATACTATGCTACAACATATAATATTTATTTTGGACATACAATCTTACTTTTTAGGCAACAAGTGGCGTAGCACACCTTTGGTACTACAAATTCCCACTTAAAATTTAACAAATTTCATCATCTAATTTATAACATTAATAATTTTATGATTTATATTAATATGGACTATAGGGCACAATACCATAATATACTAAAACATTTCAAAACATCTTATAACATCCAAAAACACATCACTACATGCTCAAATATATGATGCCTCATTATATTATAATATATGGTATTATAATATGATTTTTGGTTAGGGTTTAGGGTATTCAAATCTCTAATAGTCAAGGGAAAGTCTATTGAAGACATTTTCTTTATCTACCACAGCTATGTTAGGATTAGGTCATTCTTTAGATCAACTCCTAATGACATCTTTATTCAAGGTTTTGCATTTAGGTTTATTTTAGGGTTTTGGGTTTAGCTTTTAAAGTTTGGAGTTGTAGGTCTTAGGGTTTAGGGTTTAGGGTTTTGGGGTTTTATATAGTTTATTTACTTTAGGTTTATTTATTTTAGCTTAAATTTTTTATTTTAGTTTATTTTTTAGGTTTAAGTTTATGTTTAGGTTTATTTTTTAGTTGAGGTTTGTTTTTATTTTATTTTTTAGGTTTAGGTTTTATTTTTTATTTTTAGGTTTAGGTTTCGGTTTTTATTTTATTTTTTCAGGTTTAGATTTAAGTTTATTTTTAGGTTTTATTTTTTTAGTTTAGGTTTAGGTTTATTTTATTTTATTTAGTTTAGGGATTTATTTTAGTTTATTTTAGGTTTATGTTTATGTTTTATTTATTTTAGTTTAGGTTTATGTTTATTTTATTTTCTTTAGTTTATTTTTAATTTAGGTTTAGGTTTTTTTAATTTTAGGGTTTAAGTTTTATTTTTTATTTATTTTTAGATTTATTTTTTAAGTTTAGGTTTTTATTTTATTTTTATTTTTATTTATTTTAGGTTTATTTTATTTTTGTTTTATGTTTAGTTTTTATTTTATTTACTTTTTCATATTCGTAGGTTTATTTTATTTTTTAGTTTTATCTAGGTTTTAAATTATTTTATTTTAGTTTATTTTTATTAGTTTATTTTATTTTATTTTATTTTTATGTTTAGGTTTAGGTTTTAGTTTAGGTTTTTAATTTTTTTATTTTTTTATTATATTTAAGTTTAGGTCTTTTTATTTTTTGTTTTTTTAGGTTTTATTTAGTTTAAGTTTAGGTTTTAAGGTTTTTAAGATTTATGATTTAGAGTTTAAGGTTTTAGGGTTTATGGTTAGGGTTTAGCATTTAAAGTTTAGTGTTTAGGCTTTAAGGTTTAGGGTATTTATGGTTTATGGTTTGGGGCTTAGGTTTAGCTTAATGTTTGGGGTAAGTTTAGGGTTTGGGGTTTTAGGTTTAGGGTTTAGACTTTAGGGTTTAGGGTTTTTAAGGTTTAGTGTTAGTTTAGGGATTAGTGTTTTATGTTTTTGGGTTTTGGTTTTTGGGTTTAAGATTTTGGGTTTAGGGTTTAGGGTTTTGGGTTAGTTTATGGCTTAGTGTTCAAGGTTTAAGATTTAGACTTTAGGGTTTTAGGTTTTTAGGGTTTAGGGTTAGTTTAGGGATTTGGGTTTTAGGGTTTGGGGTTCAGCATTTAGGGTTTAAGGATTAAGTTTAGGGTTAGGGTTTAGGTTTTAGGGTTTAGTGTTTAGGATTTTAGGGTTTAGGGTTCAGGGTTAAGGTTTAGGGTTTAGGGTTTAAGGTTTTTATAGTTTAGGGTTTAGGGTTTATTGAAGGTTTAAGGTTTAGTTTATGGTTTAGGTTAGTTTTAGGGTTTAGGGTTTAGGTTGGTTTTTTATTTATTTTATTTACTTTTTTTAAATTAAGTAAACAGTTTAGGTTTATTTAGTTTAGTTTATTACTTTAGTTTATTTATTTTATTTTGATTTAGGTTTACTTTAATTTTTTATTTTATTTAGTTTAATTTATTTTAGTTTATGCTTTTATTTTAGTTTCTTTTTTTTTAGGTTTAGGTTTAGGTTTATTTTTTTTAGTTTAGTTTATTTTTATTTTGTTTTTAGGTGTAGGTTTTATTTTTTAATTTTAGGTTTAGGCTTAGGTTTTTATTTTAGGTTTATTTTTAGGTTTTATTTTTTAGTTTAGGTTTCAATTTATTATTAGTTTATGTTATTTTATTTAGTTTAGGTTTAGGTTTAGGTTTAGTTTATTTTAGTTTTACTTTATTTTTTATATTAGGTTTAGGTTTCTCTTTTAGTTTAAGGTTTCAGTTTTATTTATTATTTATTTTTAAGATTTATTTTTTAGGTTTACTATTTAGGTTTAGGTTTTTATTTAGTTTTAAATTTATTTAATTCTAAGTTTATTTCATTTTTATTTTAGGTTTATTTTTTATTTTATTAAAGTTTTTTTAGTTTAGTTTAGGTTTTTACTTATTTTTTTAGCTTACTTTTTATTTTTTATTGTATTTTTTTTTTAAGTTTAGGTTTTGGTTTTAGTTTATGATCTTATGTTATTTTATATTTTTAATTTATTTTGGTTTAAGTTTTTTATTTATTTTATTTTTATCTTTTATTTAGTTTAGGTTTTGGTTTTTAGATTTTTCGGGTTTAGGGTTTAGGGTTCAGGTTTTTTTTTGGGTTTAGCGTTTAGGGTTTATGTTTTAGGGTTTAGGGTTTAGGGTTTAAGGTTTAGGGTTTTTAGGGTTTAGGGTTTAGTTTTAGGTTTAGGGTTCAGGTTTTAGTTTAAAGTTTAGGGTTTTGGGTTTAGGGCTAGGCTTTTATTTTAGTTCATTTTTTAGGTTTATCTTTAGGTTAAAGTTTATTTTTTTAGTTTTGTTTTATTTTTATTTTATTTTATAGGTTTAGTTTTAATTTTGTTAGGTTTAGGTTTATGTTTTTTTTTTTTTTGAGGTTTAGCTTTTAGGTTTTTATTTTAGGTTTTATTTTTTAGTTTAGGTTTAAGTATATTTTTAGTTTATTTTATTTTATTTTATTTAGGGTCTAAGTTTAGTTTATTTTATTTTTTTGGGTTTAAGTTTTATTTAATTTAGGTTAGGTTTAGGTTTCTTTTATTTTGTTTGTTTTAGTTTTTATTTTAGGTTTAATTTTTTTCTTTTTAGTTTAGGGTTTAGGTTTTATTGTTTATTTATTTTTTGGTTTTATTTTTTGGTTTATTTTTTAGGTTTATGTTTTTATTTAGTTTTTATTTTATTTTATTTTAGGTTTAATTATTTTTTGTGGTTATTTTTATTTTATTTAGGTTATTTATTCTAAGGTTTATTTTATTTTTTATTTGAGTTTAGGTTTTCATTTACTTTATTTTACTTTATTGTTATTAGTTTATTTTATTTTATTTTTAGGTTTAGCTTTAGGTTTTAGTTTAGATTTTTATTTTATTTTATTTTTTAATTAAATTTATTTATTTTTTATTTAGGTTTAGATTTTTTTTTCTTATTTTTAGGATTCATTTAGTTTAGGCTTAGGTTTTCTAGTTTTAGGGTTTAGGGTTTAGGGTTTTGGATTTTAGGATTTATGTTTAGGATTCAGAGTTTAAGGTTTAGTGTTTAGTATTTTTTTAGGGGTTAGGGTTTAGGATTTTAGGGATTAAGGTTTATGGTTCAAGGTTTCGGATTTATGGTTTAGGGTTGTAGGTTTAGGGTTTAGAGTTTAGGGTTTATGGTTAGTTTTAGGGTTTACGATTTAGGTTTAGGGTTTTATTTTATTTTTTATTTTTTATTTTTTTTATTTTTTATTTTTTCTAAATTATGTAAACTGGTAGGTTTAGGTTTATTTAGTTTATTTTTTATTTATTTTAGTTTTTTTTGTTATTTTGATTTATTCTTTATTTTAATTAGTTTTGTTTATTTATTTTTAGTTTATTTATTTTAGTTTAGGTTTTCTTATTTTAGTTTATTTTTTAGGTTTTTTATTTTACTTTTATCTTTATTTTATTTTTTAGCTTTAGGTTTTATTTTTTAATTTTAGGTTTAGGTTTAGGTTTTATTTTATTTTTATAGGTTTAGGTTTTTGGTTTTTATTTTAGGTTCATTTCTAGGTTTTATTTTTTAGTTTAGGTTTAAGTTTTTATTAGGTTTTTATTTTATTATATTTTAGGTTTATCTTATTTTTTTAGGATTAGTTATTATTTTATTTAGGCTTTTTATTTTGTTTAGTTTAGTTTAGGTTTTATTTATTTTATTTTAGTTTAGTTTTTATTTTTTAATTTTTTACTTTTTTAGGTTTAAGATTAGGTTTAACTTTATGTATTTATTTTATTTTATTTTTTATTTTATTTTGATTTAGGTTTCTTTATTTATTTATTTTTAGGTTTAATCTAGTTTAGGTTTAGGTTTTTAGCTTTTAGGGTTTAGGGTTTAAGGTTTAAGGTTTACTGTTTAGGGTTAATTTAGGGTTTAGGGTTTAGGGTTTGGGGTTCAGGGTTTAGGGTTAAGGGTTAGGGGTTTTTTTATTTTATTTTTTATTTTATTTTTTTAATTCTTTTAAATTAAGTAAATTGGTAGGTTTAGGTTTATTTAGTTTATCTAGTTTATTGTTAATTTATTTTATTTTACTTTATTTTTCATTTTTATTTAGGTTTATTTTATTTTTTTTAGTTTATTTTATTTATTTTTTTATTTATTTGGTTTAGGTTTTATTTTAGTTTATTTTTTTTGGTTTAAGTTTATGTTTATTCTTTAGTTTTTATTTTTATTTTATTTTTTAGGTTTAAGTTTTATTTTTTATTTTGAGGTTTATGTTTAGGTTTTTATTTTATTTTTTAGGTTTATTTTTAGGTTTTATTTATTGGCATAGATTTAGGTTTATTTTAAGTTTATTTTAGTTTTTGGTTTAAGCATAGTTTATTTTTGGTTTAGGTTTAGATTTTATTTATTATAGTTTAGTTTATTTTAGTATAGGTTTAGGTTTATTTTATTTTGTTGATTTTAGGTTTATGTTTTTTTAGTTTATGGTTTATTTTTTATTTTTTATTTTTTTAGGTTTATTTTTTAGGTTTTGGTTTTTATTTAGTTTTTATTTTTTTAAGTTCAATTTATCTCTATTTTATGTTTAGTTTTTGTTTAATTTAGGGTTTTAATTCTTAGGTTTATTTCATTTTTTTGTTATGTTTAGGTTTTTATTTATTTTATTTTAATATAGATTTTATTTTTTATTTTATTTTATTTTTAAGTTAATGTTTAGGTTTATGTTTAAGCTTGGGTTTTTATTTTGTTTTATTTAGGTTTAAGTTTTTTTTTTCTATTTTATTTTTAGGTTTTTTTTTTAGGTTTAGGTTTTTATGTTTTAGGATTCAGAGTTTTGGGTTTATGGTTTAGGGTTTAGGGTTTAGGGTTTAGAGTTTAGGGTCATATGTTTAGGGTTTAGGGTTTAGGGTTTAGGGTTTAGGATTTAGGGTTTAGGGTTTTAGGGTTTAGGGTTTAGGGTTTAGGGTTTAGGGTTGTAGGTTTAGGATTTATGGTTAAGGTTTAGGGTTGTAGGTTTAGGGTTTATGGTTTAGGTTAAGGGTTAATTTTATGGTTTAAGGTTTAAGGTTAGGGTTTTATTTATTTATTTATTTATTTTTATATCTTAATTTTTTTTAATTATGTAGATTGGTAGATTTAGGTTTATTTTGTTTATTTTTTATTTATTTTAGTTTATTTTATTTATTATTTATTTATTTATTTATTTTTTAGTTTTATTTAGGTTCTTTTTTCTTTTTATTTAGTTTAGTTTATTTATTTTGGGTTTATTTATTTTAGTTTAGGATTTTTATTTTAGTTTATTTTTTGTTTTACATATTGAGGCCAGGAAGCCACGATGATATCCAAACGACCTCCGTTCATAAAATTGGTTATCTCGTTAGCTTCAAAACATCAAAAACTACTAAATGAGACTATTTTCACTCAATTTGGATGAGTAATTGTAAATGTTGAATGATAGGAAGTGATAGCGCACAAGTCGAGGCTGAAATACACTAGATGTCATCAAAATTAGCCCAAATGACCTCCAATCAATGAACAGACTTTGTCATTAACATTATTAATATAAAATTTCATAACGATGATCAATCGATCAAGCAATCAGTTGTCAACATTTGCATATGTCGGTCAGACATAAACCACCCTTATGATAACCACCACCATCGCTTAGTAGATCAAGATTGACGTGATATTCTTGTTGTCATAATTCTGCCCATTCTTAGGGCTTAGGTTTATCAAGTTTTAAGGTTTAGGTTTATTTTTTACTTTATTTAGTTACTTTAGGTTTAGGTTTAGGGCTTGGTGTTTAAGGTTTAGGGTTTAGGGTTATGGTTTAGGGTTTAGGGTTTAAGTTTTAGGGTTTAGGGTTTTAGGGTTTATGCTTTTAGGGTTTAAAATTTAGGGTTTGGGTTCAAGGTTTAGGGTTTAGGATTTCTTAGGGTTGTAGGTTTAGGGTTTAGGGTTTAAGGTTTAGGGTTTAGGATTTAGGATTTAGGGTTTAAGGTTTTAATTTTTTTTAAAATTAAGTAAACTGATAAGTTTAGGTTTATTTAGTATAATTAGTTTATTTCTTATTTATTTTAGTTTATTTTGTTTTTTTATTTTTCTTTAGGTTTATATTTTATTTTGATTTAATTTAGTTTATTTATTTGTAGTTTATTTATCTTAGTTTAGGTTTTTTATTTTTATTTTTTTCAGGTTTAGGTTTAGGTTTAGGTTTATTTATCTTAGTTTAGGTTCAGTTTTATTTTTATTTTACTTCTTAAGTTTAGGTTTTATTTTTTATTTTTTATTTTTAGGTTTAGGTTTAAGATTTTATTTTATTCTTTTAGGTTTAGGTTATCAGTTTTTATTTTAGGTTTATTTTTATGTCTAGGTATATGTTTTGATAATTTTATTTTATTTAGTTTAGATATAGGTTTAGGTTTAGTTTATTTGAGGTTTAGTTTTAGGTTTTATTTATTTTAGTTTAGTTTATTTTAGTTTAGGTTTAGATCTATTTTATTTTGTTTATTATATTTTTATTTTATAATTAGTTTTTCTTTAGTTAAAGGTTTATGCTTTACTTTTAATTTACTTTTAGGTTTTTTTTAGGTTTTTTTTAGGTTTGGTTTTTATTTAGTTTTTATTTTATTTTTTTTAGGTTTAGGGTTTAGGGTTTAGGGTTTAGGATTTAGTGTTTAGGGTTTAGGGTTTACGGTTTAGGGTTTTTTTTATAAATTAAGTAAACCGGTAAGTTTATGTTTATTTAGTTTTTTTAGTTTTTTTATTTTTTTATTTAGGTTTATATTTTATTTTTGTTTAGTTTAGTTTATTTATTTTATGTTTATTTATTTTAGTTTTTGTTTGTTATTTTAGTTTATTTTTTAGGTTTAGGTTTAGCTTTTTGTTTATTTTTATGTTTAGTTTTATTTTTATTATATTTTCTAGGTTTAGGTTTTATTTTTAATTTTCAGCTGTAGGTTTAGGTTTTCATTTAATTTTTTCAAGTTTAAGTTTTAGGTTTTGATTTTTTTTTAATTTTTAGGTTTTATTTTTTGTTTAGGTTTAGGTTTATTTTTAGTTTATTTTATTTTATTTAGTCTAAGGTTTAGGTTTAGTTTATTTTAGCATTAGGTGTAGGTTCTATTTATTTTAGTTTAGGTTTAAGTTTATTTTATTTTATCTATTTTATTTTAATTTTAGCTTTAACCCTTACAAGTAAATTAATGGAATTCATAGATAGTATGGCTGATAGAATAATAAAAATTTTATGTGTTCAAGAAACTAAATGGGTTGGGGAGAAAGCAAAGGAGATTGCTAGTTTAGGTTTTAAACTTTGGTATTCAGATAGAAGTCAAACTAGAAATAGTGTAGGTGTGATTATAGATAAAAGTTTGAAGGATAATGTTATAAATATTAATAAATGTGGAGATAAAATTATAAATTCAAAGATTATTACTAAGATTCTTAATGTTATAAGTGCTTATGCTCCTTAAGTATGTTTGGATGTAAGCTCAAAATAAAATTTTTGGAATAAATTAGAGGGATTAATACAAAAGATACCTATTGAAGAAAAAGTATTTATTGGAGGAGATTTAATGGACATGTTGGTAGAGTGGTAGAAGATTTTAAAAGTATTCATGGTGGTTATGGATTTGGAGTGACTAATGAAGAAGGTAGGACTATATTAGATTTTGCTTTAGCTTATGATTTTGTAGTTGCTAATATTTTACCTAAGAAAAGAGATGAACATATTATTACTTATAAAAATGGATCTAGTAAAATACAAACTGATTATTTTCTGATAAGAAAAATAGATCGTTTAGATTGTAGAGATTGTAAGGTCATTCCAAGTGAAAATTCAAGTACCCAACATCGATTGTTAGTTTTAGATTTTAAGATGAAAGATTATAAGAGGAAAAATAAATCAAATTGTTGTCCAAGGATTAGATGGGGACACTTAAAGAACACAAATAAAAATAATTTAAGAGCAAGCTAGAAGAGCTTAGAATTTGGGATGCTCATAAGGAAGCTAATATTATGTGAAAAAAAGTAGCAAGTAAAATTAAGCAAGTTGCTAAAAAAGTGCTTGGAGAATCAAAAAGAAAAGCTTCTTTTAATAAAAATATTTGGTGGTGGAGTCAGAGTTTGGAAGAAAATATAAGAAATAAGAAGCATTGTTGTAAAATTTGGTTTAGATGTAAAAACTAGGAGAATTTGGAATGATATAAAGTGGCTTGTAGAGATTCTAAGAAAGCAATATATGATACAAAAAAAATTAGCTTTTAGTGATTTATACAATAGATTAGATACCAAAGAAGGTAAAAGATGTATGTATTAGTTAGCCAACTAAAGAGATAGGAAAAGTAAAGACCTAGTTCAAGTGAGGTGTATTAAGGATGAAAATAATAAAGTGCTTTTCTTAGAAAAGGATATTGAAAATAGGTGGATGAGATATTTTGAAAAACTTTTCAATGAAGGATCTGAAATTATGATTGATTTTAGCAATCTAAATTAAACAAAATAGAGAATTTTTTTTATTATATTAGTAAATAAGTTAGAAGCTTTAAAGAAAATGAAATGTGGAAAAATAGTTGGACCTGATGATATTCTAATAGAAGTGTGGAAATGTATAGGTGATTAAGGAATTTCTTGGCTTACAAATTTTTTTAATGTTATTTTAAAGACTAAAGAGATGCCACAGGAGTGGAGGAAGAGTTTGTTGGTTCCCATATTTAAGAATAAAGGTGATGCACAAGAGTGTGCAAATTAAAGAGGAATTAAGTTAATGTGTCATACATTAAAATTATGGGAAAGAGTAATTGAGCATAGGTTAAAATGTGATACAAAAGTTTCTCATAATCAGTTTGGTTTCATGCTAAGTAGATTTACTATGGATGCTATACATTTGTTAAGAGGTGTGATGAATAAGTATAGAGAAAGTAAAGAGGATCTACATATGATATTTATTGATTTAGAGAAAGATTTTAAAGAAGTTTCAAGAGATGTTCTTTGGAGAGTTCTAGAATATAAAGGAGTTAATATTGGTTATATTCAAGTCATTAAGGATATGTATACTAGAGCTATTATTTGTGTCCAAACACAAGGAGGATTGATAAAATATTTTCCTATTTCAGTTGGATTACATCAAGGATCAACTTTAAGCCCTAATCTTTTTTAATTTAGTTATCGATGTTCTTACTAGGTATTTATAGGAAGATGTAACTTGGTATATGCTTTTTGCTGATGACATTCTTCTTGTTGATAAAACTAGAGAGGGAGTCCAAGAGAAACTTAAATTATGGAGGTCAACATTAGAGTCTAAAGGTTTTCATTTAAGTAGATCTAAAACTGAATATATAGAGTGTAATTTTAGTTATAAAAGTTCTAGTGGTAGTGTTGTGACATTAGGTTAACAAGTCATTAATAAGAGTGAGCAATTCAGATATTTAGGCTCTATTATTCAAAATGATGGTGACATAGATGAAGATGTTATTAGTAGACTTAAGGGAAAATTTTATAAGATGGTGATAAGACGTGCAATGACTTATGCTGCAGAATGTTGGCCAATAAAAGGGAAGCATAAGACTAAGTTAAGTGTTACAATGAGGATGCAGTGGATGAGTGGCTTTACTCTTAGAGATAAAATGTGAAATGAGTATGTTGAAAAGTTGGAGTAGCTCGTGAAGATAAGATTAGAAAGTTACCTTAGATGGTTTTCCACATAAAGCATCGACATTCATCCTTGATTAGAGTAGATGCATTAGATTTTTCTTATGTTAAGAAAGGTAGAGGTAAGCCTAAAAAGACTTGGTTAAGATGTATAAAAAAAGACCTTAGTATACTTGAATTAAATGAGAATTTGAAACATAATAGGACACAATGGAGATGAAGGATTCATGTAGCCGACCCCACTTAGTGGGATAAAGGCTTGTTGTTGTTGTTATTGTTGTTGTATTTTTATTTTAGGTTTAGGTTTTTTTTAGTTTAGGGTTTATCTTTTATTTTTTTTACTTTTAGGTTTTGTTTTAAGGTTTACTTTTTAGGTTTAAGTTTTTATTTTATTTTATTTTAGTTTAGGGTTTAGGGTTTAGGGTTTACAATTTAGGATTCTTTTTTAAAGTTAAGTAAACAAGTAGGTTTAGGTTTTTTAGTTTATTTATCTTTTTTATTTAGGTTTAAATTTTTTTTATTTAGTTTACTTTATTTATTTTATGTTTATTTAATTTGGTTTAGGTTTTCTATTTTAGTTTATTCTTTAGGTTTAGGTTTAGGTTTATGTCTCTTTTTTTAGTTTAGTTTTATTTTTATTTTATTTTTTAGTTTTTGGATTTAATTTTAATTTTTATGTTTAGGTTTATGTTTTAATTTTATTTTTTAGGTTTAGGTTTTAGGTTTTTATTTTAGGTTTATTTTTAGGTTTTATTTTTTAGTTTATGTTTAGGTTTATTTTTAGTTCATTTTATTTTATTTAGTTTAGGTTTAGGTGTAGTTTTTATTTTTTTACATTAGTTTATTTTAGTTTAGGTTTAGGTTTATTTTATTTTTATTTTAGGTTTAGGTTTTTTTAGTTTAGGGTTTAGGTTTTATTTTTAATTTCTTTTTATGCTTTATATTTAGTTTTATTCTTTAAGTTTAGAATTTTATTTAGCTCATAATTTATTTTATTTTAGGCTTAATTTATTTTAGGGTTTAGGGTTTTGGGTTAGTTTAGGGTTTAGGGTTTATTTTAGAGATTAGGGTTTAGGGTTATTTTTAAAATTAAGTAAACTGGTAGGTTTAGGTTTATTTAGTTCTTTATTTATTTATTTTATTTTATGTTATTTTTTATTTTATTTAGGTTTATTTTTCATTTTTATTTACTTTAGTTTATTAATTTTAGATTTATTTATTTTAGTTTAAGTTTTTTATTTTAGTTTACTTTATAGGTTTAGGTTTATGTTTATTTTCTAGTTTAGTTTTATATTTATTTTATTTTATATGTTTAGAATTTTCTTTTTTCTAGGTTTAGGTTTTGATTTTTATTCCATTTTTCTAAGTTTAGGTATTTTTATTTTATTTTAGTTTTATTTTATTTTTAATTTTCCCTTAGATTTTATTTTATTTAAGTTTTTTTACTTTTAGGTTTATTTTAGTTTTTTAGTTTAGTTTAGGATTTGATTTAATTTATTTTAATTTAGTTATTTATTTTTTTTAGGTTTAGGTTTAGGTCTATGTTTATTTTTTTAGTTTAGTTTTATTTTTATTTTATTTTTTTTATGTTTAGGTTTATTTTCATTTGTTGTTTTAGATTGAGGTTTTATTATATTTTTTAGGTTTAGGTTTAGGGTTTATATTTTGGGTTTATTTTTAGGTTTTATTTTTTAGTTTATGTTTAAGTTTTTTTAGTTTATTTTATTTTATTTTGTTTAAAGTTTAGGTTTAGTTTATTTTAGCTTTAGGTGTAGGTTTTGTTTATTTTAGTTTAGTTTATTTTTTTAGGATTAGGTTTATTTTATTTTATTTATTTGATTTCTGTTTTTGGTTTAGGTTTTTTATTTAGTTTATGGTTTATGTTTTATTTTTTATTTACTTTTAGGTTCTATTTATAGGTTTATTTTGTAGTTTTAAGTTTTTATTTAGTTTTTTTTTTTAATTTTAGGTTTAGGGTTTCGGGTTTAAGGTTTAGGATTCAATGTTTAGGGTTTTGGGTTTACAGTTAGGTTTTTTTTTAAATTAAGTAAACTGATAGGTTTAGGTTTATTTAGTTTATTTTAGATTTTTATTTAAGTTTATATTTTATTTTATATAGTTTAGTTTATTTATTTTAGTTTAGGGATTTTATTGTAGTTTATTTTTTAGGATTAGGTTTTGGTTTATGTTTATTTTTAGTTTAGTTTGATTTTATTTTATTTTTTTTTGGTTTAGGTTTATTTCTAATTTTTAGGTTTAGGTTTAGGTTTTATTTTATTTTTTTTTAGGTTTAGGTTTTAGGTTTTATTTTAGGTTTATATTTAAGTTTTATTTTTTTTAGTTTAGTTTTAGTTTATTTTTAGTTTATTTTATTTTATTTAGTTGAAGGTTTAGGTTTAGTTTATTTTAGGTTTAGGTGTAGGTTTTATTTATTTTAGTTTAGCTTATTTTAGTTTAGATTTAGGTTTATTTTATTTTTATTTTAGGTTTAGTTTTTTTTTTTAGTTTAAGATTTAGGTTTTATTTTTTACATTTTTTTAGGTTAATTATTTGTGTTTATATTTATTTTATTTTAGGTTTATTTTATTTATGGTTTATGGTTTACGGATATGGTTTAGGGTTTTCGTTTAGGGTTAGGGTTTAGGATTTAGGGTTTAGGGTTTAGGGTTTATGGTTTAGGGTCTTTTAAGGTTTAAGGTTGTAGGTTTAGGATTTAGGGTTTTTTTTAAATTAAGTAAACCTGTAGGTTTAGGTTTATTTAATTTATTTAGTTTATTTTATTTTATTTTATATTTTTTTTATAATTCTCTAGTTTGTTTTTGTTCCAAGTGTTATTATGCTAAAAAGAGTTAACTTTGATAGCTACAGTAGAGTGGGTAAACAAAAGGGAGTCAATAGAGCCATTGCCAAACCAATTATCTTTTTAAATGAGAGAAGAACCTGAATGAATACCCAAAGATATTAAGGGTTCAATAACTCATTTAATGGAGCAAAGCCATTTCCAAACTAGAGAGTCACCAACTTTATAAGCACAAATAAGAGGGTGTTTACCATGGAAATTTTTATCATCATATAATTAGCCAAAAGGCTACCATTCTTTCTAAAATTCCACTAGAGCTTATTAGAGAAGACAATAATAGCTTCAGGAATTAGTTTGCAACCGAGACCACCTTCAACCAAGGGACCACAACATTTACACTAGGAAGTCCAATGCATTCTTTTAGTATAATTATTGGATCCACAAAAATATTTATTAAGCAAGCGATCAATTCTGATAAGAGTAGCATTAGTGGGGATAATAGTTTGAATCAAATAAAGAGGCATTGAATTGAGAGTGCTTTTAGGAATAGTGAGCCTGCCACCAAAGGAAAGTAAATGAAATTCCAAAATAGAAATTTTATTTAAAACTTTTTGAATTAAGTCATCAAAAAAATGGGATCGTTTTGGACCTTTAAAAAGAGGAGCACCCAAGTACTAAAGAGGAAGGTATTGATGTTTAAAGTTAGTCATATGTTGGATTTGATTTATTTTATTATTTCTAATGCTTGAAGAAGTAATAAAATAACTTTTGTTATAATTGATAGATAGACCACTTTCTCTACCAAATTTATTTAAAAAAATCTTGAGATTCTTGATATGATGAATAGAAGCATTGCAAAAAATAATGAAATCAGCTATAATGCTTAAATGAGAAATAGGAAGACCAGCAAGAGTTTTATAATACATTCTAGGATTGTTTAAGAATAGATCATTGATGCTCCTAGATAAGTACTCATCAATAATAAATAATGTGGGAGATAGAAGATCCCCTTTGTCTTGGGAAGAAGGAAAGGCATCCCCATTAAGCAAAATAAAACCATGCATTAATACAATTTCATGCAACAAGCCTTAATCTCCGTATTCCATTTCATCCAAGTATACTAAATCATTTATCCACCTCTACCTTTTTAACATCAAAAGCATCTACTCTCCTACGCTTGTCATAAGCGAGAATAACCATGGGCTTACCCCCATCTTATAAATTTTCCCTAAGTTTAAGTAACATCTTCACTAAAGGTAGATCATTCTCTTTAACCATCCATCTTAATTCTATATAATAAATTCCATTATTTCCCATCATTTTGGACAATAGACCCTAAATATCTAAAACACTCCATCTTATTAATGACTTGTTCACTAATGTCACAACACTACACTAGAACTTCTACAACAAAAATTACATTCCATATTCATTTATATCTACTTAAACAAAACCTTTAGACTTAGTTGACCTCCATAATTCAAGTTTCTATTGGACTCCCTCTCTAGTCTTATCAACAAGAAGATGTCATCAGCAAAAATCATACACCAAGGTACATCTTCTTGTAAATGCCTAGTAAGAACATCCATAACTAAAGTAAAAAAGATAAGGGCTTAAAGCTGATCCTTGATGTAATCCAACTGAAATAGGAAAATATTTTGTCAATCCTCCTTGTGTTTAGACACAAGTAACAACACTAGGATACATATCCTTCATGACTTGAATATAACCAATATTAACTCTTTTCTATTCTAGAACTCTCCAAAGAATATCTCTTGAAACTTTATCATAAGCTTTCTATAAATCAATAAATTTCATATGTAGATCCTCCTTACTTTCTCTATGCTTCTCCATCAAACCCCTTAACAAATTTATAGCATCCATAGTAGATTTACTTGGCATGAAACCAAATTGATTGTGAGAAACTTCTGTATCACATCATAACCTATGCTAAATTACTCTCTCCCATAATTTTAATGTATGGCACATTAAATTAATTCCTCTATAATTTGCACACTCTTGTGCATCACCTTTATTCTTAAATGTAAGAACCAACAAACTCTTTCTCCACTCATCTAGCATAGGTTACGATGTGATACATTTATTAATACAATATTTAATAAGAAAGATAAATTTATTAGGAAACCCAAATAAATTTAAAATATGGATAAGGAAATCCCAAGATATATTGTCAAAAGATTTGGTAATATCTAATTTGAATAGAATGTTGCCACCTCTAGTCTTAGTATCTAAATCATGAATTAAATGGTGATCAAGATGAATATTATCAGAAATAGATATATCTCTAACAAAACTAATATGGTTTAGAGAGATAATCCTATGAAGTAAAGGACTGAGCCTGTTGGTTAGAAATTTGGAAATCAGCTTATTAAAGAAGGTAACAAGACTAATAGATCTAAAATCACTCCAATAGTCTTGATTATCTTTCTTAGGCATGAGAACAATAAAAGTGCCAGAAAAATATCTAGGAAAAGGATTACTATTAGAAAAAATCAGCCATTGCCTCAACCAAATCATTTTTAATAATAGACCAGAATTTTTGAAAAAAATTAGGTAGTGAAACCCTCCGGACTAATCTATGTTCATGTTATAATAAACTTTAAAAATTTCCTCTTCAATAGGTACAATAGTAAGCAAATCATTGTCATTATTGGTTATAATAGAATGAATCAAGTGCGATTTAGAGATAACTTCATAAGAGCAACTCTTTTTAATTTTCTAAAGCATTTAATGGCTGAATCCTTAATATCATTATTCTCTATAATCCGTTCTCCATTGTCATCATTAATTTTTTTGAATATTATTTAAAGCTCTTTTTTATTAACTAAAGCATGGAAATATCTAGTATTTTCTGCATCCATTATATGTTTTCTAGTAGCATTTTATAAGTCTCTTCCATATTTTGAAAATTAATAAGTTTACCTTTCACCCCATTCAAGCCCTTAATCTTAGTAAGATCAGACCTAATAGAGACTTTAAGATCATAAACCAATTTTTCCATTTTTTGATATTAGCAAAATGGTTTTAAAATAATGCTTGTTCCACCATTTTGTTTAAGTCTTTTAAGCTTAAACCAATCATCCCATGTCAATTGTTAGGATGTAAGGGAGCTTTCCAATTGTTAGCCATGGCATTAAGAAAATCAATATGTTGAATCCACATGTTCTGAAATCTAAAATGAGAGAATTTTTTTAATCTTTTAGAGTTATATTTAATAGAAACCAAAATAGGAGCATGATCCAAAAAGGTTCTGCTTAAATGATCAGTGGAAGTAATAAGCCATTGATTAATTCAATGAGTATTAAAAAGAATATGGTCCATCCTTTTCCAAAGTCTAGAGTTTTGCTAAGTAAAACTTGAACCCTTAAAGCCAATATCAATCAAATTATAATGAGGGATCATATTGGAAAATTCTTCTATGGAATGAATGTTAAGAGAGCAACCACCGCTTCATTTAGGAGACAATAAAATCGTGTTGAAATCCCTACCAATAAACCAACATTTATTAACAGAGGTAGCCAAATTTCTTAAATTTTCCAAAAGAAAATTTCTACCAGATATATTACAAGATGCATAGACCAAAGAGCCCAATACAAAATAGTCACCATAAGATATTTGAGCATTGAAACTTGTTGGAAATCATCAGGAATAGAAACCTCCACAAAATTATTCCAAAAACACCAAGTTTTATTACTAACATTAGATAAAAATTTATTGAAACTGATCATTCTATCGACATGGTTAATTTTGTTTGCATGAATAAAAGGTTCCAAAATAATAAGTAAAGAAATATTATCAATATGACAAAAGTTTCTAATATGGTTACAAATAGAGAGATACCATCCCTCATTCTAAATAAGAAAATTAAACATAAAGAAATAAAAAAGGGGTTAAGAAAAGGTTAATTTAGGTAGGAGAGGGAGGTTGTGATAGATCTTGTGTTTTTGGACAATTTGGGAGGGAATTGTTTAACATTTGTTATTTTTTTTGCATGGTATGTTTGGAAACCATTTCCTTTTCCAATAAAATCATCATTGGAGTAAGATTTAACAACATTGGTCATATATTTAGGGGAAGTCTTTTATATAGAAGTGATTTCTCCTTCTTCCAATCCATTAGAATTCATTAAAGGCAATTGAGCATTGGGTATAGCAAGCGAGGGAACCAAAATAGATTTATTAAGAAGGCAAGTGTGAACATTTTAGTCCTTTTTCTTTGATACCCAGATTATTAGACAAAACCAAATCTTTTTGAGGATTTAAATCATCTTGAACTAAAGTAAAGTCGGGTTTTAAAAGAATATCATGAGAACCAAAGCCATATTCTCCATTGAATTCAAAAGATGCATAACATTGATATCATCATTAATATTTTCAATCAAAGCTTCATTTTTGTCAATCAAAATTGGTAAGGATCAGGATCGACTCGGAGGAAAAAATCATCATTCAAAAGGTTAGAGAAATTATTATTTTCCACATTAGAAACCTTCAATTGCATAAAAGAAATAAGAGGTAAAATAGCCTTATTAGGAACTTTCAATGAATCTTTTTTTCTGAATTAACTTTTTGATATTTAACAGTGGTTGGCTTAGGGGTAGGAACAATAGTTTCCTTAGAAGGAATTTTCTTTTTTAGGTGAGCATGCAGAATGAAACATTCAAAATTATCATACCAGTGGATTTTACAATGAGAATAAAAGATAGGAAAATTTTCAAAGTCAACTTTTGCATATAACCATAATTTTCAAATCCCAATGATTTCTTTTGAGGTGTTTTCGGTAATATCCAATTCAACAAGGATTCTAGAATAGAATGTCAAGATTTCATAGCTTGCACGATCAATTTGGAATGGCCACCAAATAAAGCACCTACAGTAAAAAGGAACTAATGATTAACGAAATGAATTTGCATATTGGGGAGAGAAATCCAAACCATAATTATTGGGGATTCTTCCCTAATATCAAATAGTGGAGTCCATTTCAGCAACCTCATTTGGAAATTGAAAATAAAATAAGAATGACAAGCAACAATATGCGAGTAATCCAAAACATTTGTTAACTGAATCAAAATATGGTGGGGATTAATTAAACCAATCAGAAAAGCACTTGAAAGCTTCAGACTATGAAAGAAAGAGCGAATGTTTTCTAGATTTAGCCTACAAAGAGTAAACTTTCCAACTAAAGTGAATTCAAATGGTTTAGCAAGCTTTTCCATAATCAGATCAGAGCACATAACCACAAGAAAAAAGAAGTTGAAATAAGTTTCAGGGACTCACTTGAACAGCTATCCTAATTGGTGAGGACATCTTTGAATGATGTCAAAGTAGACGAAGCCAAGGTAGTTGATTCCCTACTAGGATCCATTGGATCCATTAGTTTCACTCATGGAATCATCAGGGAAGACATCAGGTAATGACATCACTCCATGTAAAATATGAAAGTGGCCAGTGGCCATCGATTCCAAAAAGAATCCAGAGAGAATCACACCAAACAACTATCAAGTAGTGACCAAAATGCCAAAAATGAGAGGGGGAAAGGGGAATCGCTAGAGCATGAGGTCGATGTCTTGGGCGGCAAGTGGGTTTTAGCGGTGTGTACAAATGGGCAAGGATGTAGTCAATGTGAGATGATGTCTCATGCTTAATAAGATTTAGGTTTAGGTTTAGTTTTATTGGGTTTTAGGGTTTAGGTTTATTTTTTAGTTTACTTTAGGGCAAGATTTAGGGTTTAGGTTTTAGGGTTTATGCTTTTAGTGTTTAGGTTTAGGTTAGGTTGGTTTAGGGTTTAGGGTTTAGGGAGTAGGGTTTAGGGTTTAGGGTTTTTCTTGGTTTAAGGTTTAAGGTTTAGGGTTTAGTGTTTAGGGTTTAGGGTTTAGGGTTTACTGTTTAGGGTTTAGGGTTGTAGGTTTAGTGTAGTAGGTTTAGGTTTGAGAGTTTAGGGTTAATTTTAGGGTTTAGGGTTTAGGATTTAGGGTTTAGGTTTTATGTTTTGGGTTTAGGTTTAAGTTTAGGTCTTAGGGTTTTTGGTATTTTTTTAACAGAGAACAAATTTAGATCCAACATTTCTTCTTTTTGATTTCATCAATCAAGTAACACACCATGTTTTGTAAGACACAAGCAACAACATAGATCAAGACTGAGCACACATAGAGCAAGACAAAACCTTAGATAACTAGAACCATCTACTATAAAGACATAATTCTAGAAGATATTAGATCTTTCTTTTGGTTTCTCTAATTCCCATCAAAACCACCCCTCAGTAGTTGGATCCACCATAATATCCATGATCTCTCCCTCAGCCACCACCACGAACCTCCATCACTCCTCCTCCTACCACCACGCTCCCACTAGCACCTCCATATACACTAGCACCTCTAGATCCCCACCACCACTACAATAATTCTTGATGCCTTAGATCCACCTGGAGCTAGGAGTTTGATATATTCTGTTTTAGGTTCCCATTCTTGGGTTTAGGTTTATTTGGTTTATTAGGTTTTAGGGCTTAGGTTAATTTTTTAATTTATCTAGTTGCTTTAGGTTTAGGTTTAGGGTTTAGGGTTTAGTTTATGGTTTAAGGTTTAGGGTTTAGGATTTAGGGTTTTTTCTTTAGGATATTAGGGTTTATGCTTTTGCGGTTTATGGTTTAGGGTTTAGGGTTTAGGTTTTAGGGTTTAAGGTTTTTTAGGGTTTAGGTTTAGTTTAGTATTTAGTTTAGGTTTAGTTTAGGGTTAGTTTTAGGTTTAGGTTTTAATTATTTTTTAAATTAAGTAAATTAGTAAGTTTAAGATTATTTTTACTTTATGATTTAGGTTTTAATTTAGGGTTTAGTTTATGCTTTTAGGGTTTAGGGTTTTAGTTAATTTCTTTGGGGTTTTATTATTAGGTGTTGTAGGTTTAATGTTTAGGTTTAGGGTTAGTTTTAGGTTTAGGTTTAAGGATTGTGTAATTTTTGTTTTTTTAAATTTTTTTAATTTTAGGGTTTAGGGTTTAAGGTTTTGGGTTTTGGGTTTGGTGTTTGAGGCTTTAGGATTAAGGGTTTATGGTTTAGCATTGTAAGTTTAGGGTTTAGGGTTTTTTTTATCGTTTAGGGTTAAGGTTTAGTGTTAGGGTTTTTTTCTTAAATTTTTTTAAGGGTTTAGGGTTTAGGTTCAGGGTTTAGGTTTTATTTTAGGTTTATTTTTTAAATTAAGTAAACTAGTATGTTTAGGTTCTTTAGTTTATTTAGTTTATTTTTTTATTTATTTTAGTTTATTTTAAATTTTATTTTCATTTAGTTTTTATTTTTTTTTATTAAGTTTCTTTTATTTATTTTAGGTTTATTTATTTTAGTTTAGTTTTTTTATTTTATTTTATTTTTTAGATTTAGGTTTAGGTTTATATTTTTTTTTAGTTAATTTTATTTTATTTTATTTTTTTTTTAGGTTTAGGTTTTAATTTTTTTATTTTAAGTTAGTTTAGGTTTTATTTTGTTTTTTAGGTTTTAGTTTAGGTTTATTTTTTTTATTTTATTTTTAGGTTTTATTTTTTTAGTTTAGGTTTAGGTTTATTTTTAGTTCATTTTATTTTATTTTGCTTAGGGTTTAGGTTTAATTTATGCTAGGTTTAGGCTTAGGTTTTATTTATTTTGGTTTAATTTAGGTTTAGGTTTTTTTTTAGTTTAAGGTTTATGTATAATTTTTTATTTATTTTAAGGTTTATTTTTTTAGGTTTAGGTTTTTAATTAGTTTTTATTTTACTTTAATTTAGTTTGGATTTATTTTTATTTTTTGCTTAGTTTTTATTCTATTTAGGTTTTTAATTTTTTTGTTTATTTTATTTTTTTGTTATTTTAGGTTTTTATCTATTCTATTTTAGTTTAGTTTTTATTTCTTATTTTAATTTATTTTTAGGCTTAGGTTATAGTTTTGGTTTTTATTTTATTTTATTATTTTATTTTATTTAAGTTTATTATATTTATTTATTTTATTTTTAGGTTTTATTTAGTTTACGTTTAGGTTTTTTGGTTTTTAGGGGTTTGGGTTAAGGGTTTAAAGTTGTATGTTTTAGGGTTTAGTGATTAAGGTATTGGGTTAGGTTTTTTTTATTTTTTATTTTTAGTGTTTAGGGTTTAGGATTTAGGGTTTAGGGTTTAGGTTTAGGGTTCAAGTTTTATTTTCGAGTTTTAGGATTTTGGAATTTTTTTAACAAAGAACAAATTTAGATTCAACATTTCTTCTTTTCGATTTCAACAACCATGTAACACACCAAGTTTCCTAAGACACAAGCAACGACGTAGATAAAAAAATGATCACGCATAGAGTAAATCAAAAACTCTAGATAACTAAAACCATCTCTACTCTAAAGACATAGTTCCATATGCGGTAGATTGGATTAGCCATTCTTCGATTTCTTCAATTCTCATTAGAACCACCTAGGCCTCTTCAGTAGCAGGATCCACCATCATATCCTCGACCTCTTCCTCCGTAACCACCACGATTGTAACCTTCGTTGCTCCTCCCACCTCCATAGCCACCACTACTTTGACTACAACCTCCATATCAACCAGCACCTCTAGATTACCCACCATCACTGCGATAACCACTACCTTTGCCTTAGCCTCCACTACCAGATCTAGATTGAGCCTAGTTGATGGTGATGTTCTTATCATCAAGGTTCTACCCATTCTTAGGGTTTAGGTTTATTAGGATTTAGGGTTTAGGTTTATTTTTTAATTCATTTAGTTACTTTAGATTTAGGTTTAGGGTTTGGGGTTTAGGGTTTAGGGTTTAGGGTTTAGTGTTCAGATTTTAAGGTTTAGGGTTTAGGGTTTAGGGTTTTAGGGATTATGATTTCATTGATTAGGTTTAGGTTAGGGATCATGGATTTTTAGGGTGTAGGGTTTAGGGTTTAGGGTTTAGGGTTAGTTTTAATGTTTAGGGTTTAGTTAGGGTTTTTTATTTTTTATTTTCTTTATATATTTAAATTAAGTTATTATTTATTTTATTTTAGTTTATATTTTATTTTTATTTTTTATTTTTTTTTTTTAGTTTATTTATTTTTTATTATTTTTAGTTTAGTTTTATTTTTTATTTAGTTTAGGTTTTTTTTTTTTATTTTATTTTTTTTTTTAGGTTTAGGTTTGGTTTTATTTTAGTTTATTTAGGTTTATTAGTTTAGGTTTATTTATTTTAGTTTATTTTATTTTATTTAGTTTAGGTTTTAGTTTATTTATTTTAGTTTTAGTTTAGGTTATTTTTATTTTAGTTTAGTTTATTTTTTAGTTTAGGTTTAGGTTTATTTTATTTTATCTATTTTATTTTTATTTTAGGTTAGTTTATTTTTTTTAGTTTAGGATTTTTTTTTATTTATTTTAGGTATTTTTTTTTTATGTTTAAGATTTTATTTAGTTTTTAATTTTATTTTAGGTTTTTTTTATTTTATTTACATTTAGTTTTATCTTATTTAGGTTTTTTATTCTTAGGTTTATTTTATTTTTTTCGTATAGTTTAGGTCTTTATTTATTTTATTTTTGTATATTTTTATTTATTTATTTTATTTTTAGTTTTAGGATTAGGTTTTTATTTTATTTTATTGTTTATTTTATTTAAGTTTCATTATTTATTTATTTTATTGGTTTATTTAGTTTAGGTTTTAGCTTTTTTTAGGTTTAGGGTTTAGGTTTGGTTTAAGGTTTAGGGTTTAGGGTTATAGGTTTAGGTTTAGGGTTTAGAGTTTATGATTTAGGATTTAATGTTTAGGGATTAGGGATTAGGGTTTAGGGTTTAAGGTTTTATGGTTTATGGTTTAGGGTTTAGTGTTTAGGATTTACGGTTTAGGGTTTAAGGTTTAGGATTTTTAAGGTTTGTGGTTTAGGGTTTATGTTTTAGGTTTTGGTCTAGGTTTAGGTTTTAATTTAAGGTTTTTTTTAATATAGAATAAATTTAGATTCAACATTTCTTTTTCAATTTCATAAACCAAGTAACACACCAAGTTATCCAAGACACAAACGATGACATAGATAAAAGATGAGCTTGCATTGAGTAAATAAAAAACCTTAGATAATTAGAATCATTTCTACTATAAAGACACAGTTTTATAAGCAATCGATTGGATCTATCATTCTTTAGTTTCTCTAGTTCCTAGTAGAACCACTCCGGCCTGTCATGTAGCATGATCCACCATCATATCTTAGATCTCTCCCTCGGCCATTACCATGGTAGTAACCTCCGTCGCTCCTCCCACCTCCATAACCACCACCTCCATAACCACCACCTCCATATCCACCAGCACCTTCAGATCCCCTACCATGACTACGATAATTGCTGCCTCTACCTTCTCCTCCACTGTGAGATATAGATTGAGCTTGGCTGACATTGATTTTCTACTGTCAAGGTTTTTCCCATTCTTAAGGTTTAGGTTTATTAGGTTATAGGGTATAGGTTTTCTTTAATTTATTTAATTACTTTAGGTTTAGGTTAAGGGTTTGGGGTTCAGAGTTAGGGTTTAGGGTTTAGGTTTGAGTTTAAGGTTTAGGTTTAGGTTTAGTAGGGTTTAGGGTTTAGGGTTTAGTTTAGGTTTAGTTTTAAGGTTTAAGGTTTTAGGGTTTAGGGTTTAGTGTTAGGTTTTAGGATTTAGAGTTTATGTTTAAACATTTGGGTTTAAGGTTTTGAGGTTTAGGGTTTAGGGTTTAAGTTAGCAAGGTTTAGGGTTGTTTCTTAGATTTTAGGTTTAGTGTTTAGGTTTAGGATTTTAGAGTTTGGGTTTAGGTTTTAGGGTTTTAGTTTAGCCTTAGGGTTTATAGTTTAGTTGTGTTATAGTTTAGGGTTTAGGGTTTAGGGTTTAAGTTTTGGGTTGAGTTTAGAGTTAGTTTTAAGGTTTCTTTCTTTTTAGTTTAGGATTTAGGATTTGGTTTTAAATTAAGTAAGTGGTTAGTTTAGGTTTATTTAGTTTAATTTTATTTATTTAATATATTTTCTTTTTTATTTTTATTTAGGCTTTTTTATTTCTATATAATTTAGTATATTTATTTTAGGTTAATTTATTTTAGTTTAGGTTTTTTATTTTAGTTTATTTTTTAGGTTTAGGTTTAGGTTTATGTTTATTTTTTATTTTAATTTTATTTTAATTTTATTTTTTTTGTTTAGGTTTTATTATTTATTTTAAGGTTAAGGTTTTGGTTTTTATTTTTTTTTTTAGGTTTAGGTTTTTATTTTAGGTTTATTTTTAGGTTATCTTTTTATTTTTAGGATTAGGTTTATTTTTAAATTTTTTTTTAATTTCCTTAGTTTAGGGTTTAGATTTAGTTTATTTTAGGTTTAGGTTTAGATTTTATTTATTTTTGTTAGTTTATTTTAGATTAGGTTTAGGTTTATTTTATTTTGTTTATTTTATTTTTATTTTGAGTTCAAGTTTTTTTTTTTAATTTAGGGTTTAGGTTTTATTTTTTATTTATTTTTAGCTTTATTTTTTGAGGTTTAGGTTTTTATTTAGTTTTTATTTTTATTTTATTGTAGGTTTATTTTATGTTTATTTTACATTTAGTTTTTATTTTATTTAGGTTTTTTATTCTTAGTCTATTTTATTTTTAGTTTAGTTTAGGTTTTATTTATTTATTTTATTTTATTTTATTTTATTTTTTTATTTTTTTATTTTATTATTTTAATTTAGGTTTAGGTTTAGGTTTTATTTTAGGTTTGCTTTAGGTTTAGGTTTTAATTTTGGCTTTTATTTTATTTTACTTTTGTTTTTTTAAGGCTTAGGTTTTATTATTTATTTATCTTTTTGTTTTATTTAGTTTAGGTTTAGGTTTTCAGGTTTTTAGTGTTTAGGATTTAGGTTTTACAGTTTGGGGTTTAGGGTTTAGGGTTTTAGGGTTTAGGTTTTAAGGTTTAGTTTAGGTTTAGGGTTTAGGGTTTTAGGGTTTAGGGTTTATGGTTTAGGGTTTTATGGTTTAGGTTTTAAGGTTTAATGTTGTAGGTTTAGGATTCATGGTTTAGGGTTAGGGTATTATTAAAATTTTTTTTGGAAATTTTTAATTTTTTTTAAATTAAGTAAACAGGTAGGTTTAGGTTTATTTAGTTTATTTTTTATATATTTTAGATTATTTTCTTTTTTATTTTTATTTAGTTTAGTTTATTTTATTTATATATATATATATTTTTAATTTTAATTTAGATTTTTATTTTAGTTTATTTATTTTATGTTTTCTTATTTTAGTTTAGGTTTTTGTATTTTAGTTTTTTAAGTTTAGTTTTTTTTTAAGGTTTAGGTTTAGTTTTTTATTTTTAGGTTTAGGTTTAGGTTTTTATTTTATTTTTTAATGTTTAGGTTTTAAGTTTTTTTTAGGTTTATTTTTAGGTTTTACTTTTTAGTTTAGGTTTAAGTTTATTTTTAGTTTATTTTATTTTATTTAGGGTTTAGGTTTATGTTTAGGTTTAGGTTTATTTTATTTTATTTTAGGTTTAGTCTTTTTAGTTTAGGTTTAGTTTTATTTTTATTTAATTTTAGTTTTATTTTAGGTTTATCTTTAGGTTTAGGTTTTATTTAGTTTTATTTTATTTATTTTATTTTAGTTTTATTTTATTTTATTTTCGTTTAGTTTTATTTTATTTGTGTTTTTTATTTTTTAGTTTAGTTTATGTTTTTATTTATTTTATTTTAGTTTAGTTTTTATTTTTATTTTTAATTTATTTTCTTTTTAGGTTTAGGTTTACATTTTAGTTTAGGTTTTTATTTTGTTTTATTTAGTTTAGGTTTAGGTTTTTAGCTTTTTAGGGTTTAGTGCTTAGTGTTTAGTACTTTTTTTAGGGTTTTGGTTTTTTTTAATAGAGAACAAGTTCAAATTCAACATTTCTTCTTTTTAATTTCATTAACCAAGTAACACACCAAATTTTCTAAGACATAAGAGACGACATAAATAAAAAATAAGCATGCATAAATCAAATCAAAAACCATAGATAACTAGAAGCGTCTCTTCTGTAAAGACACAGTTATATAAGCAGTAGATCAGATCGGTCATTTTAAGTTTCTACAATTTCCATCAGAACCACCCCAACCTCTCGAGTAGTTGTATCCTCCATCATATCTCCAATCTCTCCGTCCACCACCACCATGGCTGTAACCACCATCGCGCCTCTCACCTCCATAACCACCACTACTCCGACCTCCACCTCCATATTCACCAGCACCTCCAGATACCCCACCACCACTGCAACAATCTCCACTTCCTCCTTCACCCCCATTGTTATATCTAGATTGAGCCTGGTTGACGGTGATGTTCCAGGAGTCGAGGTTATGCCCATTCTTAGGGTTTAGGTTCTTCTTTTTTTAAGGAAATTAAGGGAATTTTATTGCCACAAAGAAAATTACAAAGTCTTTAACGGTTAAATCTCTAAACTAATGCTCAAAGAGCTACAATAAGTCCTAAAGAGATAAACCCCCTAACTATTACAATAATATAAGAAAAAAATAACAATGAAAGCAAAAGCAAAACCAAATCAGCAACAACCATAGATCCATTTGCGCAACAACAACATTCACGAGGTCCTTTTGATTCCAGCTAGATCCACCTGCAAGATTCTCCCAACCTATAAAATAAATCTGCAACATACTAATGAAAGGATGAGTACAATTATGCAAGCATAAAGAGTATGAGCAAAGAAAAGGAGCAAAGTAAAGAAAAGGCAGCCTCACAATCATCTCAGCAACACTATATGTAAGCATCCAAACTTACAAAGAAGGGTTACAATTACATATAGTGCTACTAGCCAAAAGAAGATAGAGAGGGAAACATCTAGGCCATCATTGCCAACATACCACTTGTAGCCCATCATCCCAAGTCCATCATCCGCAACTGAACTCCTCCAAGCGTGGACATAATATCCAACCATAAAGCCACCAAAACAAATAAGCCCAATAAGGTAGAAAATCAACCAACCATCAAGATGCGACTGGTGGAACACCACCAAAGCCACCACCAAAGAGGAACAACAACATCAATAGGAGAAAGCATCATGACCTTAACAACACAAACAAATAAAAACAAAGACCAAAAAGAAAAATACATAAGAACTTATGTCCTCCACAAGAAAACAAGAAAAGTAGCAAGGCGATCACCCAAACCAAAAAAAGGGAAGCAGTAGAAACCAAGAGAGGAGAACCATAGCAGGAGTAGGCCAACCAACATGTCACTAACAAAGCAAGAAAGGAAGGCAAAAATAGCCACCCAGACAACCAACCCAGCCAACCAATCCAGCTAGTCAACATAGCCTCCCAGCCAACCTCGACAGCAGTAGAAATTCCAAATCTATGAAAAGACCAATAGCATCCATCATGCCAAAACCACCTAAGACAACCACGAAAAGGGTTGAAGCAAACAACATCATCCACCAAACCCAACTAAAGAAGCAAAAATTCTGATCCAGGTCAGGTGAATAGCTAGCCAAAAATAAAAATGGGAAAAGACAAGTAAGGCAGACTAAAATCCATACATCAAGAGCAGCAGAAATATAATAGGAACGACACACCAAAGCCAACAACAAAAAGTAGGAGAAATATCAATGAGTGCAAGCATAATAACCACAACCAAGTTAGGCACCAATACACCAAACCAAGTCACTAGATCTCAAACCAAAATAATAGCACTAAATAGACTTTAACCAGCCAACCAAAAATGATAATAAAATAAAAGCAGCTACAACCAAGATAGGAAGACCATTATCAGAAGAGGCTGAAACAACAACCAAAAGAAACAAACCCAAACCAGCAAAATCGACCACAAAAACCCAATCCACAACAAAAGAAGAAATAATAGTCAACAAATAACCTCCACCTTGCCAAATCCATTCTAAAATTAAACCACTAGTAGCCCCTCTGATCTACCATCAATAGAAGAGAATAAACCAGATAACTAGCCTATTAACCCGGACCAACTAGCCACCCAACCACCACTGTAGCAAAAAATCTAACTCAATTAAGGAAACAACCAACCCAGAGATATGGCAAACCCCATACAGAAAATAGCAGAAAAAGCCACCACTAAAATGAAGGTCACCAAAAATAACCAAGCAACAAAAATCACCCAGTCATGCAAACAATAGCCACTAGACCAAAAAAACTAAAATAACCTAGGAAAAAAAAATAGGAACCACTAGGTAGCAAATGTCCTAGGGGTTTTAGTGTTAAGGTTTAGTGTTAGGGGTTTTATTTATTTATTTTTATTTTCAAGGTTTAAGGTTTAGGTTTAGGGTTCAGGTTTTAGTTTAGGTTTATTTTTAAATTATGTAAACTGGTATATTTAGGATTTTTTAAAAATTATTTGTTTTATTTTTTATTTATTTTAGTTTTTTTATATTTTATTTTTATTTAATTTTATTTAGTTTCTTTTATTTCCTTTAGGTTTATTAATTTTAGTTTAGGTATTTTATTTTAGTTTATAATTTAGGTTTAGGTTTAGGTTTATGTTCATTTTTTTAGTTTAGTTTTATTTTTATTTTTTATTTTTGGTTTAGGTTTTATTTTTTTATTTTTAGGTTTAGGTTTAAGTTTAAATTTTGTTTTTTATAGGTTTAGATTTTAGGTTTTTTTATGTTTATTTTTAGGTTTTATTTTTTAGTTTAGGTTTAGGTTTATTTTTAGTTAATTTTATTTTATTTAGTTTAGGGTTTAGCTTTAGTTTATTTTAGGTTTAGGTTTAGGTTTTATATATTTTAGTTCAGTATATTTTAGTTTAGGTTTAGGTTTTTTTTGTTTAAGGTTCAGGTTTTATTTATTATTTATTTTTAGCTTTATTTTTTAAGTTTTGATTTTTAATTAGTTTCTATTTTATTTTATTTTAGTTTAGATTTATTTATTTTTAATTTAGCTTCATTTTATTTAGGTTTTCTATTTTTCGTTTAGTTTATTTTTTAGTTTTATTTAGGTTTTAATTTATTCTATTTTATTTTAGTTTTTATTTCTTATTTTAATATATTTTTAGGTTTAGGTTTTAGTTTAGGTTTTTATTTTATTTTATTATTTTATTTTATTTAGGTTTATGTTTTTTTATTTATTTTACTTTTAGGTTTTATTTAGTTTAGGTTCAAGTTTTTAAGGTTTAGGGGTTTAGGGTTCTAGGTTTTAGGGTTTATGGTTAGGTTTTTTTATTTTTTTTATTTTTTTATTTTTTTATTTTTTATTTTTAGGGTTTAGGATTTAGGGTTTAGGTTTTAGGTTTAGGGTTCAAGTTAGTTTTGGGTTTAGGGTTTTTGGATATTTTTTTAATAGAGAAAAAATTCAGATTCAACATTTTTTCTTTTTGATTTTATCAACCATGTAACACTCTAAGTTTTCTAAGACACAAACGATGACATAGATAAAAAATTAGAACGCATAGAGCAATTCAAATACACTAGATATCTAAATCTCTCTATATAAGACATAGTTTTAGATCCCATTTCATCAATTCCTCTCAAGTTGCGGATCCACCATCATATCCTCGATCTCTCCTCCACGCGGTAACTTTGCTCTCCTTTATCTCATCTCATCCAGTATCTAGATCAAAATACTTCTTCCTCCAGATCTAAAGCGGTTGATGATGATGTTAGGGTTTGCACATTTAGGTTTAGGTTTAGGGTTTAGATTTTAGGGTTTATATTTAATTTTATTTAGGGTTTAGCATTTTGGTTTAGGTTTATGGTTTATGGTTTAGGGTTTAGGGTTAGTTTTAAGGATTAAGGGTTATGGTTTTTTAAATTTTTATTTTTGTAAAATTAAGTAAAATTTTAGGTTTAGGTTTATTTAAATTATTTTTTATTTTTATTTAGGTTTATTTTTATTTTTATTTAGTTTAGTTTATTTAATTTGCATTTACTTATTTTAGTTTAGGTTTATTATTTTAGTTTATTTTTTAGGTTTAGGTTTAGGTTTAGGTTTTAGTTTAGTTTTATTTTTATTTTATTTTTTAGGTTTACATTTGGTTTATTTTATTTTTATGTTTAGGTTTAGGATCTTATCTTCTTTTTTTAAGCTTTGGTTTTAGGTTTTTATTTTGGGATTATTTTTAGGTTTCTTTTAGTTTAGGTTTAGGTTTGGGTTTATGTTTATGTTTTAGTTTAGGTTTTAATTTAATTTATTTTTTTATTTTACTTAGTTTAGGTTTAGGTTTTAGGTTTTTAGAGTTTAGGGTTTAGAGTTTAGGGTTTGGGTTTTAATATTGCAGGTTTTATGATTTAAGGGTTTAGGGTTTAGGGTTTCAGATTTAAGGTTAGGTTTTTTTTTTTTTTTTTTTTAGGGTTTAGGGTTTAGAGTTTAGGTTTTAGGTTTAGGTTCAAGTTTTAGTTTATGGTTAAGGGTTTTTGGTTTTTTTTTAATAGAGAACAAACTCAGATTCAATATTTCTTCTTTTCGATTTCATCAACCAAGTAACACACCAAGTTTTCTAAGACACAAGTAATGACATAGATAAAAAATGAGCACGCTTACAGAAAATAAAATACCATAGATAATTAGAACCATCTTTACTGTAAAGACACAATTCCATATGCAGCAAATTGGATTGGTCGTTCTTTAATTTCTCTAGTTCCCATCGAAACCATGGTAGCCTCTTGAGTAGTGAGATCCACCATTACATCCCTGATCTCACCCTCCTCCACCACCACGGATGTACCCTCCATCGCACCTCCCGCCTCCATAACCACCAGTGCTCCGACCACCACCTCCATATCCACCAACACCATCAGATCCCCCACCACCACTACGATAACTTCCACCTCCGCCTTCGCCTCCTTTGCCAGATCTAGACTAAGCCTGGTTAACAGTGATGTTCATGCTGTCATGGCTCTGCCCATTCTTAGGGTTTAGGTTTTTTTTAAAATTTATTTAGTTAATTTAGGTTTAGGTTAAGGGTTTGGGGCTTAGGATTTAAGGTTTAGGGTTTAGGGTTAGGGTGGGTTTTAGGGTTTATACTTTTAGGGTTTAGGTTTAAGGTTTAGCATTCAAGGTTTAGGGTTTTTTAGGTGGTAGGGCTTAGGATTGTAGGTTTAGGGTTTAGTGTTTATGGTTTAAGGTTAGTTTTAGGGTTGGGGTTCAGGGTTAGGGTTTTTTTTATTTTTTTAAATTAAGTAAACTTGTAGGTTTAAGTTTATTTAGTTTCTTTTTTATTTATTTTAGTTCATTTTATTTTTAAATTTTATTTGGTTTATTTTTATTTTTATTCAGTTTATTTTATTTATTTTAGGTTTATTTACTTTAGTTTAGATTTTTTTAATTTAGTTTATTTTTTAGGATTAAATTTAGCTTTAGGTTTACTTTTTAGTTTAGTTTTTATTTTTATTTTATTTTTTAGGTTTAGGCTTTATTTTTTATTTTTATGTTTAGGTTTAGGTTTTTATTTTATGTTTTTAGGTTTAGGTTTTAGGTTTTTATTTTAGGTTTATTTTTAGGTTTAGGTTTATTTTTAGCTTATTTTATTTTATTTATTTCATGTTTAACTTTAGGCTTAGTTTATTTTAGGTTTAGGTTTAGGTTTTATTTATTTTAGTTTAGTTTATTTTAGTTTAGATTTAGGTTTAAGTTTTTATTTAGATTAGGGTTTCAATTATATTTTTAAATTTTATTTTTTGGAATAATTTTTAGGTTCAGGTTTTTATTTAGTTTTAATTTTATTTTATTTTAGGTTTATTTTATTTTTATTTTAGGTTTAGTTTTATTTTATTTAGGTTTTATTTTTTAGTTTAGTTTAGGTTGTAATTTAATTTATTTTAGTTTAGTTTTATTTTTTTTTTATTTTCTTTTTTGGTTTAGGTTTAAATTTACATTTAGGTTTAGGTTTTAGTTTATGTTTTTATTTTATTTTATTTTTTTTTTTATTTTGGTTTAAGTTTTATTACTTATTTTATTTTAAGGTTTTATTTATTTTAGGTTTAGGTTTTTATGGTTTATGGTTTAGTATTTAGGGTTTATGGTTTAGGGTATAGGGTTTGGGGTATAGGGTTTAGGGCTTAGGGGCTAGGGTTTTCGGTTTAGGGTTTAGGATTTAGGGTTTTAGGGTTTAGGGTTTAAGTTTATGGTTTAGCATTTAGGGTTTAGGATTTAGGATATAGGGTTGTAAGTTTAGGGTTTAGGGTTTATTATTTGGGGTTTAGGATAGGATTTTTTATTTAATTTTTTAACTTTTTTTAATTTTTAATTTTTTTAAAATTAAGTAAATTATTAGGTTTAGGTTTATTTGTTTATTTTCTTTATTATAGTTTATTTTTATTATTATTATTTTGGTTTATTATTTTATTTTATTGTGATTTTATATAGTTTTTTTTATTTTATTTTAGGTTTATTTTATTTTAATTTTAGGTTTAGTTTTTATTTTATTTTGGTTTTTTATTTTTTTAGTTTAGGTTTAGGTTTTTATTTATTTTATTTTTGTTTATTTTTTATTTTTTTTATTTTCTGTTTAGGTTTAGGTTTAGGTTTATGTTTTAGTTTATGTTTTTATTTTATTTTATTTTTAGGTTTTATTTAGTTTAGGGCTAAGTTTTTAGCTTTTTAGGGTTTATGGTTTAGGGTTAGTTTAGAGCTTTTTTTAATGAAATTAGGTAAATTTTTATTGACACAGAAAAAGTACAAAGTCCTTAGAGGGGGTAAATCTCTAAGCTAATGCTCAAAGTGCTACAATAAATCCTAAAGAGATAAACCCCCTAACTATTACAATAATGAAGGAAAGAAAGCAAAAGAAAAACCAAAAAATCAACAACAAAAAAATTAATGTGCACCAAAGAACTTCATTTGGTCCTTCTAATACCCGAGATCAACCTACAAGACTCTCTCTATAAAGAAATCTATAACATACCTTTGAAAGGATGAGTATAATTAAGCCCGATAAAAGTAAGAGCAAATAGAAGGAGTAAAGTAAAGAAAAGGCTCAGCCTCAGTTCTAATCATCTCAAAGAGCAACACTATATGTATGTAGCCAAACTTCAGGAGAAGGGTTACAATTACATATAACACTCCCACCCAAAAGATGAAAGAGTGGGAAACATCAATGCCATCAAAGCTAGCATACATCATGTAGCCCATCATCCAAAGTCCTTCATCCAACAAGGCTACAAAATCCTCCAAACAGCAAACATAACAACTAACCACCAAGCCACTAGAACAACCAAGCCTAATAAGGAAGATAATCAACCAACCATCAGGGATAGTAGTAGTACAGTAGGAGCACCACCAAAGCCACCACCAAAAAGGAATAACAAAATCCAAAAGAGCAAGCATCATGATAAGGGTAAGAGCACAAACCAAAGATAAATAAGAGCAAAATAGAAAAATAAAAGTGCTCATATCCTCCACCAATAAAGGAGAAAAATGAGCTAGTAAAAACACCTAGCCTAACTAGAAAAGGGGTGGGTAGCAAGGCTATCACTCAAATAGAAAAAAGGGGGGTTAGCTATAGCCAAGAGAGACAAAACAAATCAGGAGGAAACCAGAAATATAGGTCACTGAAAGAACACTAGCAGATTCCTATAACATTCACCAAATGAGCAGGAAAAATTGGCCAAAATAGCCACCCCTCCAACCAAACCAACCAATACAACCAAACCAAACATATCCTCCTAGCCAACCACCACAGCAGATGAAAACCCAAGTTAGTGTAAAGACCAACAACAGTCATCACACCAAAATCATGTAAGATAGCTAGGGAAAGTGTAAAAGGAGACAACAGTTTCCAAACCCAACCAAGGAAAAAGAAAACCCAATCCAAATAGAAAAGCAAGCCAAAGACAAAAAGGTACAAAGCCTAGTAAGATAGACTACAAGCCAATTAACAAGAACAACAGCAATAAAGGCACCCTAGGCCAACTAAAAACCACAAAACAATCTTCAACTAGCCAATCCAAGAAAATACCCAAACCCAAAGCGATTATAGCCAAAAGAGGAAGGCCAATATAGGAAGAGGTTAAAACCATAACAAAAAAAAAACAAAACAAAATCAACAAACATGACCACCAAGCCCCAGTCAACAAAACAAAGAAAATAATAGCCAACCAATAACCTCCATGATGCCAAAATCAATCCAAAGATAAACCATCAACAACCCCGCTGATCAGTCATCAACAAAAAAATGAAGAAAATAGCCAAAATAATGAGCCATCCAAATAACTATAGCCCAACCAATGACCAACAAAGCCATCTGTTAACCACCGGTCAAAAAGAGGTAAAACCCATATAGAAAGAAAAACCTATAGCAGTCATAGCCACAACCCAAAAGGAGGATATAAAATATACCCAAGGGAAATTTGTGTTAACCACCTTGCCAGACAGATAGATGCCACCAAGCTAAAAAAACCAAAACAACCTAGGCTGCACTTATAATAACCACCAGGTAGCAAAACCTAGGCTAATACAAAACTAATAGATCAAAAATATAACCCAGCTTAGGCCAATAAGAGAAAAATAAGTTGATAACCACAACCCAAAGAGGGTTTAACAAAGGGCAAACAAAAGCAAAGGCTCATCAAAAACCAACACAAAAAAAACTAAGCTAAAAATTTATAATCTAAGATAAGGCAATCTAGTATTATTCAGATTAACCAAGCCTCTTAATAGTCTAGGCAATGTTTGGTTGTCAAGTAAAGTGAACTCAGTTAGGTTGGCACCTAAATTAGCCAGGAAATCAGTACAAGCATCACCTTCATGAAGGATGTGGGAAATTTTAAAACAAATTTGAAAAAGAATATTTTTTGTATGATTAAGGAGATAATATAATTTTGTATGAGGGTCTCTTATTGGGTTGTCGATGTGGTGATTTTTGGCCTACCCCTTTTATTATTGAATGTTGGGCTTGCCTCTAGTTTTGGCTGGCTATGGCCTTTTCAAATTAGTTTTTTTAGCTGCTATGGTTGGTTCTACTGGTTGCTACTATTTTCTTCTTCCATCTACCTAGTTATTTTGGGTGGTTATTTTTTCATGCCTGTTGTTGGCCACTTCTAGCTTGGCTTAGTTTTGGGTTTTTTGGTGGTTGATGTTCTCCTTTCCTAGTTTGGCTTAGGGGCTTCTGCTGGTTAGTTTTTCCTTCTACCTTGTGGATTAGAGGTAGCTGTTCTATGGTTATTGTCTTCCTATTTTCTCCTTTGTGGTGAATGGCTACTCTTGGGATTTGGAAGGGGTTTTGTTTTCCTCTAGCCTTATTCCTTTCCTTACAGTTTTGTTTCTTGTGGTTGGGTGGTCCACCTTGGCCATTGTCTAGCTGGGTGACTACCATTTTTATTTCTTGGTTATTTTGGAGATCTCCAGGTGAGTTATGGCTTTGTATGCATTTGTTCTTACCCTTTTCTTTGGGCTATGTATTGGCTTTGTCTGCTGGTTGGTTTTGTTGGTTGACTGGGCTGGTTGGCTATTTTGGTTGGTTGGGTTGGTTGGCTGGGTGGATGTGTTGGCTATGTTTGAAGGTTGGTTAAGGTGCTTTTTGGTGGGTTCTCAAGTTGGGTTTCTGGTCTACTCTTGGGTTGGTTATCCTCTCTTGGGTATAACTACTTTTCCTTTTTTTTTGTTCCTTGTTAGGGTGTCAATTTTTCTGCTGCTCTGATTTCTCTTGTTGCTCATCTTGTTGGCTGCTGGCCTGGGTGGTTTTATTGGTTGTTTTGTTGATGGAGGATATGAGCTCATGTGGTTTTTTTGGTCCTATTTTAGGACTTATTGTTCGGGGTTGGCTACTTGAGGGGTTTTTTATTGCTACTATCTTGCCTAGGATGCTTGTGTTGTGTCTTGGTGTTTTGGGATTTATGTTGGCTATTGGTATTGACTCCCTCTAGTTTATTTGGCTCTCCTTATTTCCTGATATTTGCCTCTTGGTTGGTGGTGGTGGATTTACTGTTCTTTTGGCTGCCTTGGTGGTGGTTTTGATTGTAATTTTTGGATGCCCTCTTGGCCTCTCTATGGTATGGCTTTCCTCTATCTGGTGCTGCTTATCTCCTACTATTTTGTTGTTTGGATGGAGGTTTTGCCTTTGGATTTGGGTTGCTAGTGCTCTGGAGATAGTCATGGGTTGTTGTTTTGCCTTTGGGAAAATTTTGCTCGATTGTGTTGTACCCCTTATTTATGCTGACTACCCTTTTTTGTGTTTCTTTTCCTATTGGTGGTGGCTTCGGTGGAGTTACTGCTTGGTTAATTTTATCTTGGCCATTGATCCTGGTGTACATGCTAGGATGTTGGCTCTAAGTGATTGGTTTGTTGTGGGTTTTGTTTGGTGGGTTGGCTGCTGGCTCGTTATTTTTCTCAATTTGTTTGGTGCATGAATTGGATAATTATGGACTATTTTTCCTTGGATGGTTGCTTATATCAGGTATTCTGGCTACTTGATGTTTCCTCATATATTCTCTTTGGTTGGTAACATGCATATGATTGTAACCCTTCTCATGAAGTTTGGATGCTCATATGTATTGTTGCCCCTTAAGATGATCTTAACGAGCTGAGCCTTCTCTTTGTAAGCTCTTTCTAAATTGTTTACTTTATCTTTTCCCCTTACTATGACCATTGCCTTTATAGTGTTTTGCAGATTTTTTTTGTAGGTTGGAACTTCATAGATGGAATGATTTTTACTCAGTCAACTCAAGTACTGTTAATGTGGAACTTTCTTATCTTGACTTCTCAAAGGGATCATGAGCTACTGCTTACTACCCTTTTTACTGCTTTCTTGAGTTATATTAGTCTTATTTTGGGTCTTTTCTACTTTGCTTTTAAGCTATTGTATTTGCTCTTTATTTTTTTCCATTGTACTTAGATGGGGTTTTAGGTCTTTAGGTTTCTTGTAGCTCTGTGAGCAGAAGAACTTTGAGCTTTACCCCACATTGCATCCTTTATTTTTATTGTAATAAAATTCTAACTTTCCCTAAAGAAAAAAATTCTAAACACTAAACAAACCCAAAACCCTAAAAGCTAAAACCTAAACCTAAACTAAATAAAACCTAAAAATAAAATAAATAAAAATACCTAAACTAAAATAAAATAAAATAATTAAATAAAATAAAAACCTAAACCTAAACCTACAAAAGAAAATAAAATAATAAAATAAAAACAAAACTAAAATAAAAGAAATAAAAACCTTGAGAAAATAAAAACTAAACCAAAAATAAAAATAAAATAAAAATAATATAAAATAAAATAAAAACTAAATAAAAACCTAAACCTAAAAAATAAACCTAAAAATAAATAAATATTAAAACATAAACCATAAACAAACAAAAAAAACTAAACATAAAATAAAAATAAAATAAGCCTAAACCTAAACTAAAATAAATTAAACTAAAATAAAGAAAACCTAAAATAAAAACAAACTTAACCTAAACTAAAATATAATAAACTAAACTAAAATAAACCTAAACCTAAACTAAAAATAAAACCTTAAAATAAATCAAAACCTAAAAAAAAATATATTAGAAACTTAAACCTAATCCTAAAATAAAAAAAATAAATACTAAACCTAAAAATAAAATAAAAATAAAACTAAGAAAAAATAAACCTAAACCTAAACTGGCCAAAAATAAACTAAAATAAAAACCTAAAAAATAAATAAACCTAAATTAAATAAACTAAACTAAATAAATATAAAATAAACCTAAAAAATAAAAAATAAAATTAAACTAAATTAAATAAATAAAATAAAATAAACTAAATAAACAACATAAACTTAAACCTATCGGTTTACTTAATTTAAAAAAAAATCCCTAAACCTAAAATCAATCCTAAATCCTAAACCTTAAACCTTAAACCTTAAACATTAAACAATAAAACCCTAAACCATAAACCCTAAATCCTAAACCCTAAACCCTAAACCCTAAAACCTAAAACCCTAAAGCCTAAATCCTAAACCCCCCAAACCTAAGCCACCATAAAACCTACCAAAAACAAAATAAAAAAAAATAAAATCTATAAAACACTAAACCTAAATAAAATAAAATTAGTAAAAAGAAAACTAAAACCTATCTAAACTAAAAAAATAAACATAAACCAAAATATAATAAAATAAAGATCTAAACTAAAAATAAACCTAAAAATAAAAACCTAAATAAAATAAAATTAAATTTAAAATAAAATAAACCTAAAATAAAGTAAATTAAAAGATAATAACTTAAAATAATCCTAAAATAAATAAAGAAATTAAACTTTAACCCTAAACTAATAAAACCTAAACCTAAAATAAACAAAATAAAATAAACCTAAACCTAATCTAAAATAAACTAAAATAAAAGAAATAAAACCTAAAGCTAAACCTAAAATAAACTAAACCTAAACCCAAATAAATAAAATAAAAAAAATAAACCTAAACTAATAAAATAAACTAAAATAAACTTAAAATAAAAACATAAACCTAAACCAAAGATAAAATAAAACCTAAACCTAAAATAAAAAAAAATAAAACCTAAAAAATAAAATAAAACTCAAACTAAACTAAAAATAAACACAAACCTAAACCTAAACCTAAAAAAATAAACTAAAATAAAAAAGCTAAATTAAAATAAATAAAGCAAAACATAAATAAACTATACTAAATAAAAATAAAAAGTAAACCTAAATAAAAATAAAAAATCAAATAAACTAAAATAAATAAAAAAATATACTAAATAAACTAAATAAACTTAAACCGCTTTGCTTAATTTTGAAAACCCTAATCCTAAAATAAACCCTAAACCCTAAAATCCTAAACCAAATCCTAAAACCCCAAACCATAAACCCTACACTAAACTAAGATAAACCCTAAAATAGAAAATAAACCCTCCTACAACTTGAAATCCAAACCCTAAACCCACATCCCTAAACCACAAATGTAACTAAATAAACCCTAAACCCTAAATCATAAACTGTAAACCCTAAGCCCTAAGCCCTAAACCCTAAACCTTGAACCCTTAAAACCTTAAACCCTAATGCTTAATCACTAAACCCTAAACCTTAAACATATACCCTAAACCCCAAACTTATTTTCACTTTTTGGCTTGAGCTGGGTTTTGTTTTTGACCTTTAGCTTTTAAGTTGTCCTGGGGGTTGGTACCTGGTGGTTCCTGTCTTCTAACCAAGGTTAGCTTGGTTTTTTTGGCCTGGTGGCTGTTGTCTTCTCTACCTTGTTACTCTAGTTGCTGGTGGATGAGATGATTTCTGCTCCGGTTTTATTCTATTTTTCTCACTAGTTAGTTTGTTGCTTCTTTTCTTGAACTTGAATTACTTTTTACTTATTTTTCATGGTTGGATGGGCAGCCTTCTTAGTGGGAACTGGTGTTAGTTGTTTCCATTATGAATCATCTCTTGGATGCTCATATGTATTGTTGAGATGATCCTAAATGAGCTCTACTTCTTCTTTTCTCGACTCTCTTTTCCTCTCTTTACCCTTATCCTTTTTAGCTATGAGTTTTGACTTTGTAGTGTGTTGCAGATTTGTTTTACAGATTGAAACTTTAGAGAGGGAATTATCATTACTTAGTCAGCCCAAGTGCTATTGCTGTGGATCTAGCTTACCTTTCTTTCTCAAAGAAATCATGAACTGCTGCTGACTCATTCTTTTACTATTTTTAGGATTTAATTTAGTCTTACTCTGTGACTTTTTCTCTTATGCTTTTTAGCTATTGTATTTGCTCTTTTATTTTGTTTTCTTTTATTAATGAACCTAGATGGGAGTTTAGCTCTTTAAATTTCTTGTAGCTTTAAGAGAAGTAGAATTTTAGAGCTTTGCACATTTTAAGGACATTGTATCTTTACCTTCTATGGTAATAAAATTTTAACTCCCCCCATCTCCCAGAAACACCCCTAAACTCTAAACCCTAAACCCTAAACTCTAAACAACACTAAACCCTAAAACCCTAAACCCTAAATCCTAATCCTTAAACCCTAAATCCTAAAACCCTCAACCCTAAAACCCTAAACACTAAACCATAAACCCTAAACCCTAAATCCTAAATAATAAACCTTAAACCATAAACCCTAACTGTAAACCTTAAAACCTAAAAGAATAAAACCTAAAACCCTAAACCCTAAACTCTAAACCCTAAATCCTAAACCCTGAACCCTAACCCTAAACACAAAATCCTAAACCTCAAACCCTAAACCTTAAGTAACTAAAATAATAAAAAAACAAACCTAAAACCTAAAACCTAATAAACCTCAACCTAAACCTAAACCTAAATCCTATGAATGGGCAAAACCTTAACGATAGGAACTTCACCGTCAACCAAGCTTAGTTAAGGTCTGGTGGTGGAGGCGAAAGTGGATGCGGCTATTATTGCAGTGGTGGTGGGGGATCTAGAGGTGCTGGTGGATAGGGAGGTTGTGGTCGGTGCAGTGGTGCTTATGGAGGTGACAAGAGTGGTGGAGGCCATGGTGGTGGCAGAGGGAGAGATCATGGATATGATGGTGGATCTCACTACTTGAGAGGCCGGGGTGGTTCTGATGGGAACTGGAGAAATTGAAGAATTGACGATCTGATCTGGTGCTTATGGAACTGTGTCTTTATAGTAGAGAAGTTCTAGTTATCTAGGGTTTTGGATTTCATCTATGCATGCTCAATTTTTATCTATGTTGTCTCTTGTGTCTTAGAGAAATTGGTGTGTTACCTGGTTGATGAAATCGAAAAGAAGAAATGTTGAATCTGAATTTATTATCTATTTTTTAAAAAAACTCTAAACCCAAAACTAAAACTTGAACCCTAAACCCTAAAAACCTAAAAACCTAAACCTAAACTAAATAAAAAAAATAAAAATAAAGTAAATTAAAAAACTTAAACAAAAAAAAAAACCTAAACTAAAACTTAAACCAAAACAAAAACATAAACCTAAACAAAAAAAAAGAAAATAAAACCTAAACTAAAATAAAATAAATAAAATCCTAACCTAAACTATTAAATAAAAGACCCAAATAAAATAAAAATAAAATAAAATAATAACTAAATAAAACCTAATCCTAAAAAATAAACCTAAAAATAAAACCTAAAAATGATTAAACAATAAAACTTAAACCCTAAACTAAAAAAACCTAAACATAAAATAAGAATAAAATAATCCTAAACCTAAACTAAAATAAACTAAACCTAAACCTAAACTAAATAATATAAACTAAACTAAAACTAAACCTAAACCTAAACTAAAAATAAAACTTAAAATAAACCTAAAATAAAACCTAACCTAGCTAAAATAAAATAAAACCTAAACCTAAACATGAAATAAAATAAAACCTACACAAAATAAAAATAAAATAAACTAAACTAAAATGAACCAAACCTAAACTAAACTTAAAAAATATAAAATAAAAAAAAATTGAATTAAAAATAAATAAACTAAATAAAAAACTAAATAAAAATAAAATAAACTAAATAAAATTAAAAAAAATAAAAAGCTAAAATAATAAATAAGAAAACTAAATAAAATTAAATAAACCTAAAGCTAGTTTAATTAATTTTCAAAATAAAGAAAATTAAAATATAAAATGATAATAAAAAATACCCTAATCGAAACCCTAAACTAAAATATAAAACCCTAAACCCTAAACTCTAAACCCCAAATCCTAAACCCTAAACCCTAAACCTAAAACTAAACTAAAATGAACTAAAACTAAAACCTAAAAAATAAAATAAAATAAAAAAAATTGAAAACTAAATAAAATAAAAAAATAAAAAATAAAACCTAAACTAAAACCTAAACCTAAACCTAAATAGAATAAAAAAATAAAACATAAATAAAATATATAAAACCTAAACTAAACTAAAAAATGAAATTAACCAAAAAAACATAAATAAAATAAAAACAAAACGTAAAATAAAAATAAAATAAAAGAAAAAAAATTAAATAAAAACTTAAACCTAAAAAATAAAGTTATAAAAATAAAAATAAAGCCTAAACCCTAAACTAAAAAAAACCTAAACCAGAATAAATAAAATAAAATAAATGTAAACCAAATCTAAAATAAACTTAAATAAAACCTAAACCTAAACCCTAAAATAAATAAAATAAAATGAACTAAAAATAAACATAAACCTAAACTAAAAAAATAAAACTTAAAAATCAACATAAAATAAAAACCTAAACAAAAATAAAATAAAATAAAAACCTAAACCTAAACCTAAAAATAAACAATAAAACCAAAACCTAAAAAATAAATAAAAATAAAACTAAACTAAAAAATAAACATAAACTTAAGCCTAAACCAAAAATAAACTAAACTAAAATCTAAATAAAATATAAACTAATTTAAAAAAATTTAAAAATAAACCTAAATCTAAAAAAATAAAATAAAATAAAATAAATAAAACTAAATAAACTAAATGAACCTAAACCTAGGTTTACTTAATCTTTAAAAAAAAAATCTACCAAAATAACCTACCCCCAAATCTTAAATGAAACCCTATATGACCCTAAAACCTAAACCTTAACCCTACCACAAACCATACTGAGCCTAAATCCTAAAACCTACACCCTAACATTAAACCCTAAACCTAAAAACCCAAACTTAAACCTATATCTTAAAACCATAAACCCAACCACAAACCCTCTTAAACAACCCCCCTATAAACCTTAAACCCAAATCAAATCCTATAACCCAAAACCTAAAACCAAATCCCTAAACCTAAACCCTAAATTGTAAACAGAAGCCCAAACACTATAAACCCTAACCCTAAACCTAAACCCTAAACCCTAAACTTATTTTCACTTTTGGCCTGAGCTGGGTTATGTTTTTGACCTCTTGCTTTTGGGTTGGCCTGGTGGTTGCAACTTGGTGGTTCCTATTATTTTAGCCTAGGTTGGCTTGGGTTTTTAGCCTTGTGGCTGCTGTCTTCTCTACCTTGTTATTCTGGTTGCTGGTGGATGAGATGGTTTATGCTCTGCCTTTATTCTAATATCTGCATTAGTTGATTTATTGGCTCTCCTCTTTAACTTGAATTACTTTTTGCTGGTTGATGGTCTCATTTTTACATTTTTAGTTATTTGTGGTTGCTAACCCTAGTTTGGCTTGGTGACTACTACTTATTGGATTTTGGCTTGAGGGCTCCTATCTTAGTTTTATTTGTTGTTTCTCCGTTAATTGGCATTGGCCTAGTTCTTGCTGATGGTTGGTTCTAGTTTTCCCTAGTTTGGATCTTGGATGGGTATTTGGATAATGGTTCCTGTTGGTGTTTTGACTTTGTTCTAGCCTTTATCTGGGTTATTGTGATTAGTCTCTTGTAGTTTTTGTTTGGTGGATTGGCTGCTAGCTGGTTGCTAGTTGATTGCACTTTGTTTAATCGTGCAAGATCTGAAACTCTAAGAACTGCTTGCTTTCGATGTTTGCTTGTATCAGGTATGTTGGTTATGATGGCTTTGATGTTACTTACCTCTTCTCTCTTGTTGGTAGAATTACACATGATTATAACCATTCTTTATGAAGTTTGGATGCACATATGTATTACTTGAGATGATCCTAGCGAGCATGAGCATTCTTTTCTCCTCTCCTTTTCCTCTCTTTATGATTATCCTTTTTAGCTATGACTTTTTCCTTTGTAGTGTTTTGCAAATTTCTTTTACAGGTTGGATCTTTTACAGAGGGAATGTTCGTTACTCAATCAACCCAAGTGTTGATACTATTGATCTAGCTTATCTTGCTTTCTCAAAGATATCATGACCTATCGTTGACTCATCTTTTTACTATTTTTAGGATTTATTTTAGTCTTACTCTGTTTCTTTTTCTGTTATGTTTTTTAGCTATTCTATTTTATCTTTTCTTTTCTTTTCTTTTTCTTATGCACTTAGTTGGGAGTTTAGCTCTTTAGGTTTCTTGTAGCTTAGAGAATAGTATAATTTTAGAGCTTTACCCCTTTTAAGGACATTGTATCTTTTCCTTTTATGGTAATAAAATTCTAACTTTCCCTAAAAGGAACCCTAAATAACCCTAAACCTTGAAACCCTAAACCCTAAACCCTAAACTTTAAACCATAAACCTTAAACCCTAAAACCCTAAACTCTGTACCCTAAACCCTAAACCTTAAACCAACCCTAAACCCTAAAAGCCCTAAACCCTAAAGCCTAAACCCTAAACCCTAAACCCTAATCCCTAAACCCTATCCCTAAACCCTAAACCCTAAACCCAAAACTTATTTTTTTCTTTTTGGCCTGAGCTGGTTTATGTTTTAGACCTTTTGCTTTTGTGTTGGCCTAATGTTTGCTACTTGGTAGTTCTCATCTTTCCAGCCTGGGTTGGCTTGGTTTTGTTAGCTTGGTGGCTGCTGTCTTCTCTACCTTGTTACTCTGGTTGCTGGTGGATGAGATAGTTTCTACTTTGACTTTATTTTATTTTTTGCTCTGGTTTGTTTGTTAGCACTCATCTTGAGCTCGAATTACCTTTTACTTTTTTTCATGGTTGGATGGGTGGCCTTCATAGTGGGAACTACTATTAGTTGTTGCCTTTCTGAGCCTTCTTTTGGAGAATTTCATGCCTACTTTTTTGGGGGTTGCCTCCTAGTTCCTTGTTGTTTGTTGTTGGATACATCTTTTGGATTGGTTTGGTGTTTGGTTATTCTCCTGGGATTAGCCTCTACTCGGTATGTTGTTTGCAGCACATTTTACGTTATTATTATGCTTCTGAAGGTTAATCTTTGTTCTTGAAGTTGGATTTTTTTTTGGTCACTAGCTTTGTTGTTGCCTTTCTATGGTTGTTGTGCTTCTTTTGGACCTATGTTGTGAGGTGCTTTATTGGTTTTATGCTTTTCATTGGCTACTGGGGGTGCTTCCTTTGTTGGTTAATAATGATGAGTTGTTCTCTATTGGTTGACTTATGGCTATTTTACTTAGCTAGTTTGGTTGGAGGAGTTTCAGTTGTCCTTGGAATCTTGGTTGGTTGATTTCTTTTTCCTTGTTGGTCTTTTCCTTCTTCTTGGACAATTTGCTAGAGCCTTTTGTTGTGCTTGCTGAACCTTTATTGATCATTTTGGTTGGACTTTTTGGTTTCTGGTGGTTGGTGGCTACCTTTGGCCACCTTTTGTGTGGCTATTTTATTTTTTGGTGATTTGCACTGATTGCAGCTTATGTTTCCTTCAATTGATGGTTTTATTTATGAGCTATTTAGTCATTTATGGTTGCTCACCTTGGTTTACTTTGGTGTCTACTACTTGTTGGGACTTTGGCTTGAGGGCTCCTATCTTGGTTTGGTTGGCTATTTCTCTGTTAATTCGCATTGATCTAGTGCTTGTTGATGGCTGGTTCTGGTTTTCCATAGTTCAGAGCTTGGATGGGTATTTGGATAATGGTTGTTGGTGGTTTTTTGACTTTGTTCTAGCCCCTCTTTGGGTTATTGTGATTAGTCTATTATGGTTTTTGTTTGGTGGTTTGGCTGCTAGCTGGTTGCTTGCCAGTTGCTCTTTGTTTAATGGTGCAGGATCTGGAACTCTACGGACTGTTGACCTTGGATGTTTGCTTGTATATGGTCTGCTGGCTATGATGGATTTGCTCTCTGGTTGGTAGCATTACATATGATTGTAACCCTTCTTTATGATGTTTGGATGCTCATATGTATTGTTGCCATTTGAGATGACCCTAACTGAGCCTGAGCCTTATTGTTCTCAATTCTCTCCTTTTCCTCTCATTATCCTTATCCTTTTTAGCTATCGCTTTTGCCTTTGTAGTGTTTTGCTTATTTCTTTTACAGCTTGGAACTTGATGGAGGGAATGGTCATTACTTAGTCAAGCCAATTGTTGTTGCTGTGGATCTTGCTTATCTTGCTTTCTCAAAGAATCTTGAGCTACACTCATCCTTTTTTAAGATTGTTTTAGCCTTACTCTATGTCTTTTCTCTTATGCTTTTTTAGTTGTTGTATTTCCTCTTTTTTTTTCTTTCTTTTCTAATGTACTTAGATGGGGTTTAGCTCTTTAGGTTTCTTGTAGCTGAGGAAGAATTTTAAGCTTTAGCACTTTTAAGGACATTATATCTTTTCCTTTATGGTAATAAAATTCTAACTTTCCAAAACAAATCTCATCAAACACCTAAACCCTAAACCCTAAACCTTAAACCCACCCCAAACCAACACCTCCCTCTCTAAAATCATAACCCCAGGCACCCTAAACCCCACTAAACCTGGGCCCCCCAAACCACCCTACCCTAAACTACCAAACCCTAAACCTAAAAACTAAACCTAACAAAACCTAAACCATACCTAACCTAACCTAAATAAAGATAAATTAGATAAAACCTAAACCTAAAAATAAAGAAATAAAATAATTAAACAAGATAAATAAAACCTAAAATAAAGATTAAAAAAGAATAAACAACTAAATAAAATAAAAAAACTAAAATAAAATAAAATACCTAAGATAAAATAAAATAAAAGATAAAACCTAAAAAAAATAATCCTAAAATAAATAAAAAATAGAAAAACCTTAAAATGAAAAAAAACCAAAACTTAAAATAAAATAAAATAAACCAAAAAAAAATAAACCTAAACCAAAACTATAATAAACCAAACTAAAATAAATAAAACCTAAAAATAAATCTAAACTAAATAAAATAATAAACTAAAAAATAAACCTAAGCTGAAAAAAACTTCAAAATAAAAAATAACCTAAAAACCTAGCTTAAAATAAAATAAAACCTAAACCTAAAATAAAATAAAAATAAAATGATAAAAAATAAACCTAAACCTAAATATAAACTTAAAAATAAACGAAATTAAAACACCTAAAATAAAATAAATTAAACTAAATAAAATAAAAAATAAACCTAAAAAATAAAAATAAAATATAAATATATAAAAAAGAAATAAACTAAATGGATCTAAACCTCTTGGTTTGCTTAATTTTTTTACAAAAACCCTAAACCTGACCCTGACATTATAAAAACCCTAAAACCACACCCTAGATCATAGGCCCTAAACCTGAACTAGGCTATACTGGGCTCCAGACCAGGGCTAAACCCCTAAGACCCTGGGCAGCCCAGGCTAAAGATACAGGCCCCAGGCCCTCCTGAGCTAAATCATGGGCCACAGGCCCTGGGCCCTGACAAGACCTGAGCCCTGAGCTGAGCGCATTGGCCTGACACTCCTGGGCCTCTAAACCCAGCCACAGGCCATGGGCCCACAGGCCCAGACCCTGAGCCACACACTGGGCCATGGGCCCAGCCACTACTCTGGGCTCTGATCTTGGGCCATAACCACAACCCATCTGACCTAAACCCCATCACACAACCAGGCCCTACATCTGACCCCAAAACTAAAACCTACCACTAAACCCTCCACACCCTCCATAAACCCAACCCTACTGATCCCCAAACCCTAAACTAAACCTTGGTGGTAAATAAATTAAAAAATAAATCTAAACACTAAAACTAAACTTAAACCTATACCTAACCCAGAATGGGAAACCTTGGCGGAAGAATCACTATCAACTAAGCTTAGTCTGGATCTGGAGGTGGAGGTGAAGGCGGAGGCGACGATTATCATAATGGTGGTGGGGGATCTAGAGATGTTGGTGGATATGGAGGTGGTCATTGGTGCAGTGGTGGTTATGGAGGTGGGAGGAGCAAAGAAGGTTACAACCATGGTGGTGGTAGAGTGACAGATTGGGGATATGATTGTGCTCCCGCTACTCGAGAGGTCGGGGTGGTTCTGACAAGAACTAGAGAAACTAAAGAAAGGTCGATCCGATCATCTACTTATGCAACTGTGTCTTTACAGTAGTGACGGTTCTAGTTGACTAGGGTTTTTGATTTCCCTTATGCCTACACATTTTTTAACTATGTTGTTGCTTGTGTCTTAGAAAACTTGGTGTGTTACTTGGTTAAATCAAAAGAAATGTCATCTGTTTATTTTTTGTTTAAAAAAACCAAAATCTTAAACCCTAAATTAAAACTTGAACCCTAAACCTAAAACATAAAAAACCCTAAACCCTAAACTAAAAAAACCTAAAACCCTAAATCATAAACCCTAAACTCACCCTAAACCACAACCACACCCTACCCTAACCATAAACCCTAAACCTTCAAACTAAACCCTAAACCCTAAACCTAAACCCCAAAACCACAAACCCTAAACTAACTCTACTCTAAACTAAAACCCAAAGACCACTAAACTAAATAGAACAAAAAATAAAATAAATAAAATCTTAAACCAAAATAAAAGAACAATTAAAATAAAATAAAAAACCAACTAAGACCTAAACCTAAAGAAAATAAAAGAATAATTAAAACTAAACTAAAATAAAATAAATAAAACCTAAACTAAAAAAAAAAATAAAAAAAAACATAAAAAGTAAAACTAAACTAAAATAAAATAAAATAAAAAAATAAAACTAAATAAATACCTAAATAAATAAATAAAATAATATAAATAAATACCCAACCTAAAAAAAATTTAAACCTAAAATAAAATAAAATAAACTAAACCAAACTATAATACTAAAAATAAAATAAATAAAACCAAAAATAAAACTAAACCTAATCTAAACCTAAACTAAATAAAATAAAATAAACTTAAAATAAATGTAAACCTAAACTAAAAATAAAATCAAGCGTGAAACTTAAAAAAACCTAAGCTAAACCAAAATAAAATAAAACCCAAACCTAAAAAAAAAAAAAAATAAAGCCTAAAAAAAAAAAAATTAAACTAAAACATAAACCTTAAACCTAAACCTAAAAATAAACTAAAGAAAACCTAAACTAAATAAATAAACCTAAAATAATTAATTGAACTAAATAAAATCACAATAAACTTAAATAAAATAAAATATAAAATAAACTAAAATAAATAAAAAATAAACTAAATAAACCTAAACCTTGGTTTACTTAATTTAAAATAAATATAAAATTAAAATTTTAAAAACCCTAACCTAAACCCTAAACCCAAAACCATAAACTCAAAATACAAATCTAAATCCCAGGCCCTAAACCATAAACCACAAATCCTAAAACCCTAAAATTTGAAACTAAATAAAATGTAAAAATTAAATAAATAAGAAGAACCTAAACCATAATAAAATAAAATAAAAAATTAAAGCCTAAACTAAACCTACCTAAAATAAAATAAAATAAAATAAAATATAAACTAAAATAAAATAAATAAAACCTAATAAAGCTAAAAAAAATTAAAATAAACTTAAAAAAACCTAAATAACATAAAACTAAACATAAAATAAAATAAAATAAAATAAAATAAAATAAAACTAAATAAAACTTAAACCTAAAAATAAACCAAAATAAAATAATAAAACTTAAAACTAAAAAAACCTTTAAAATAAATAAAATAAAATAAACCTAAACCTAAACTAAAATAAATAAACTAAAATAAATAAAACCTAACTAAAATAAAATAAACATAGGCCAAAACTAAATGAGATAAAATAAACTAAAATAAATCTCACACTAAAAATTAAAACCTAAAATAAACCTAAAATAAAACCAAAACCTAAACCTAAAAAAATAATAAAACCTAAACTAAACCTGATGAAAATCTAAAGCAAAATTAAATAAAATAAAACTAAGCTAAAACATCAACATAAACTTAAACCTAAAATTCTAAGACTAAACTAAATAAATACCAGATTAATAAACTAAATAAATAAAATAAAAATAAACCTAAATAAAATAAAAAATAAAATGAACTAAAAACTAAAATAAATAAATAAACCTAAATCTGCCACTTTGTGTAATTTTAACAAAACCTAAACTAAAATAAACCAATGAAGCCCTAAAAACTATTAAACCCACAACCACTAAACTAAACCCTAAATCCTAAATCCTAAATCCTAAACCCTAAACCTATAAACCCTAGGCCTTGACTAACCAAAAACCTAAACCCCAAACCTAACACCCCAAACCACCAAACCTTAAACCCTCAAACCCAAACCACAAGCCTAGAAACTATGCCCTAAACCCTAAATCCTAAATTCTAAACCACAACCCTAAACCCTAACAAACCTAAACCACAACCTTAAAATAACCTTAAACCCTAAACTTATTTTTTACTTTTTTGACTTGGTTGGTTTATGTTTTTGACCTCTTTCTTTTTTGGTTGGCACGGTGGTTGCTACTTAGTGGTTCTGTCTTTTCACTGGGTTAGCTAGGTTTTTTTCACAGTAGATGTTGTCTTCTGCCTTGTTACTCTGTTCTTTGGTGGATGAGATGGTTTTGCTTTAGCTTCTGATACATTTTCTACTTTGGTGGTTTGTTGGCTCACTCTTGAACTTCAATTACTTTTTTTGCAAGTTTTTCATGGTTGGATGGGTGGCCTTCTTAGTGGGAGCTTTGACCTTCCCTTTGAAGAATGGTTGTTTTTTGCGTTGCCTCCGGATCTTTATTATTTATTGTTGGATCCTTCTTTTGCCTTCAATTTGTGTTTGGTTATTCTCCTGATTAATTTTCTGGTCCTTTGTTTGAAGCACATTTTATGTTGTTATTATGTTTTATTGTTTTTCGTTCTTTATTGTTTCAGTTTATTTTCTTGTTTTCTTTTCTGTAACCACCTGTTTTTTTTTTAGGATGGTTTTTTGTTTTATGTGTGGGTGTTTGTTAGTTTTTCCTTTTCTTTTAACTAGTTTTTTGGTTTTTCTTTCTATTCTATTAATTGGTCCTATTGTTGATGGTCTGGTTCTCGGTTTTCTAGTTTTATTTGGATAATAGCTATTATTGGTGTTCTAACTTTGTTCTTTCTCTCTAGATTATTGTGATTAGTCTATTATGGTTTTTGTTTGGTGGTTTGCCTGCTACCTTGTTGCTGGTCGATTGCTCTTTATTTAATGGTGCAAGATCTAGAGCTCTACAAATTGCTGGCCTTGGATATTTGCTTGTGCCGGGTATGCTGGCTATGATGGCTTTGATACTACTCACCTCTTCTCTCTGGTTTGTAGCATTACAGATGATTTTAACCCTTATTTATGAAGTTTGGATGCTCATATGTATTGTTGCCCCTTGAGATGATCCTAACCGAGCTCCTCTTTCACAACTCTCTTCTTTTCATCTCTTTATCCTTATCCATTTTATCTATGACTTTTGCCTTTGTAGTGTTTCTGATTTCTTTTGGTTGGAACTTTAATGGAATGGTCATTACTCACAACCTGTTGTTGTTGTGAATCTTGTTCATCTTGCTTTCTCAAAGGAATCATGAACAGCTTCTGACTCATCCTTCTACTATTTTCAGGATTTTTTTTCATCTTACTTTGTGTCTTTTTCTCTTATTCTTTTTAGTTGTTGTATTTTCTCTTTTTTTTTTCTTTTCTTTTTCTAATGTACTTACAGGTGGGCTTAGCTCTTTAGGTTTCTTGTTGCTCTTAGAGTAGTAGAATTATAAAGCTTTATCACATTTAAGGACATTCTATATTTTCCTTTTTTGATAACAAAATTCTAACTTTCCCCTTAAAAAAATCCTAAACCCTAAACCCTAAAACCTAAACCCTAAACCCTAAACCGTAAACCTTAAAAAGCTAAAAACTAAACATAAACTAAATAAAATCTAAAAATAAAATAAATAAGAAAATCTAAACCAAAAGAAAATAAAAAATTAAATAAAGTAAAACTAAAACCTGAACTTAAACCTAAAACTAAACCTAAACCTAAAAAGAAAATAAAATAAAAAATAAAATAAAATAAATAAGAACCTAAACTAAGCTAAAAAATAATAAAAGCCTTAAAAAAAACCCTCAAATAAAAGAAAATAAATCTAAAATAAAAATAAATAAAAAACATGAACCTAAAAAAACCCTAAACCCTAAGTAAAATTAAAACCTAAACCTAAATAAAACCCAAAAAAGTTTTAAACAAATTAAAACCCTAAACTATACCCTAAAACTCTAAACCAGATACCCTAAACCCTAAACTCGTTAAAAAACCTTAAACCCAAAACATTAAACCATAAACCCTAAACCCCAAACAAAAACCTAAACCCTAAACCTAAAACCTAAATCCTAAACTCTAAACTCTAACTCTAAAACCCTAAACCATAAACACTAAACCCTAAACCCAAAACCCAAAACCCTAAAACCCTAAACCATAAACCCTAAACCCTAAACCCTAAACCCTAAAACCCAAACCTAAATAAATAAAATAAAATAAAATAAAATAAAAGCTCAACAAAAATCTAAACCTAAACATAAACCTAAATAAAAAATAGAAAATAAAAAAGAAACTAAAATAAAATAAATAAAAACCTAAACTAAACTTAAAAAAATAAAATAATCCTAAAAATAAAAAACCTAAATTAAATAAAAACTAAACCTAAAATACAAATAAAATAAACCTAAGATAAAATAAAATAAAAACTAAATAAAAACATAAACTAAAAAAATAAATCTAAAAATAAAACCTAAAAATAACTAAAAAATAACACCTAAACCCTAAACTAAAAAAAAAAACTAAACCTAAAATAAAACTAAAATGTGTGATGTCCTAGCGGATCTCCCTCCATGTCCTTGACATGGAATTCTCTTCAAATCTTATTTCTTCTATTATGCACACCTTTAATATTTCAACCAAAAGCCTAACTATGTATTCATTCAAATTACATCATCTTAACATTGTAATCAATATTTTATGATATGTGATGGTTCAAGCTCAAACTAACTATACAATATCATGCTAAACATATTATATTTTGAATTAATAGACTATATTATATTATAATATATGATGTTATATTATAATTTGCTATAATATAATATATTGTCTAACATTACACCTCATTAGAATCACTTAAAAGGAACAAATAACAAAATTTTTTCAAAATATGAATAATGTTCATTTTGGATGTAAAATTATTATTTTTCTATTAGAAATGGTACAAAATAGCATAATTTTGGTGTTGCTTCTTGGTGTGTGCCATGAATTTGGCCAAATTATTCCATCTCAATCGTCAAATTAACATTTTTATTAATTTTGACCCAATGTATTATAACAAAAGTAAAACATACTGAAATGTACAATAACATTTTGTAACACATCACCACATTCATATATATGTGAAGTTATATTGTTATGTACATTATATTTAAATATGTTTTCATATAATATATTATCTTACATTACACCTTAAAATGAATCAATTTAAGTAAAAAATTTATAAAATTTGGTTGAAAAATGAACATTTATTTTGGATGCAAAATTCCATTATTTTAATTAAATGACACACCATAGCACACCCCTAATGATGTTCCCTAAAGCTTACCTTAAATTTGGACAAATCCCATCATCTCAGCCTATAAATTAGTATTTTTATGAATTATACCAGTACAAACTCTACTACATCATACTATAACAAACTAAAATATGGTAAACAACAAGTAGTTATACATAATAGTATGCTATAATGCATGATGTTACGCAATGTTATGTAATCCTATATTATAATACACTATATCGTATTATATTATATTATGTTGCATATCACATCATAAGGGATTGCTTAAGATAAAAAATCATAATATTACTGTAAATAATAAAAAATTATATATTTTAGTCATATCAATTACATATTTTAAATTGAAATAATATATTATGATGCCATGCTCTACCTATTTTAAATTTGGCCATATTCCACCATTTTAAAGTCTAAATCAACAATTTTATAAATAATGCCCATGTAGGCTCAACTGCATGATTGCAAAATACTAAAATAATTTAAAATACATAGAATAATATATTATGATACATGATTCTATACTATGCTACAACATATACTATTTTTTTTGAACATAAAATTGTACTTTTTATAATACAAGTGGTGTAGCACACCTTTGGTACTAAAACCTAATTCCCACTTCAAATTTAACAAATTTCATCATCTGATTTATTAAATAAATATTTTTATGATTTATATTAATATAGACTATAAGGCACAATACCATAATAGACTAAAACATTTCAAAAAATTTTATAACATCCAAAAGCACATCATTACGTACTCAAATATATGATGCTACATTATAGTATAATAAATGGTAATATAATTTGATTTAGGGTTAAAGTTTTGGGTATTCAAATCTCTAATAATCAAGGGAAAGTCTCTTGAAGACATTTTCTTTAGCTACCATAATTATGTTAGGATTAGGTCATTCTTTAGATCTAATCCTAATGACATCTTTATTTAAGGTATAGGGTTTAGGGTTTGGGGTTAGGGTTTAGGGATAGTTTAGGGTTTAGGGTTTAGGGTTTAGGGATAGTTTATGGTTTAGGTTTTAGGGTTTAGGGTTTGGAGTTTAGGATTTAGGGTTTAGGGTTGTAGGTTTTAGGGTTTATGGTTTTAGGGTTTATGGTTTTAGGGTTTAGGGTTTAGGATTTAGAGTTTAGGGTTTAGGGTTTAGTGTTTAGGGTTTAGGGTTATATTTTTTAGGGTTTATGGTTTTAGGCTTTAGGGTTTAGAGTTTAGGGTTTAGGGTTTTAGGGTTTAGGGTTTAGGGTTTACTGTTTAAGGTTTAAATTTTTTAAGTTTTAGAGTTTTTAGGGTTTCAGGTTTAGGGTTTAGGGTTTAAGTTTTAGGTTTAGGGTTTAAGTTTTAGTTTAAGATTTATTATTTTTCTAATAGAGAAAAATTCATATTCAACATTTCTTCTCTTTGATTTCATCAACCTTGCAGCACCCCTAGTTTTCTAAGACACAAATGATGACATAGATAAAAATGAGCGCCCACAGGGCAAATCAAACGCCCTGGGCAAGTAGAACTATCTCTACTATAAAGATACTGTTCCATAAGCAGTAGATCAAATCAACCATTCTTCAATCTCTCTAGTTCCCATCAGAATCACCCCCACCTCTCGAGTAGTAGGATCCGCCATCTTATCCTCGATCTCTCCCTCCACCACCATAACAAATGTAAATTTCATTTGCCTCCCTCCCTAACCACCCTTTGCTCCGACCACCACCTCCATATCCACTACCTCTAGATCCCCCCCACCACGCAATAATTGTGCCTCGCCTTCACCTCCACTACCCTTATGAGCCTGGTTGTGGTGATGTTTGTGCCATCAAGGTTATGCACATTCTTAGGGTTTAGGGTTAGTTTAGGATTTAAAGTTTGGGGTTTAGTGTTTAGGGCTGTAGTTTTTAACGTTTAAGGTACAGGGTTTAGGGTTTAGGGTTTAGGGTTTAGGGCTTTAGGGTTTAGGGTTTACGATTTATGGCTTAGATTTTTTAGTTTACAATTTATGGTATAGGTTTAGGGTTTTAGGGCTTAGGGTTGTAGGTTTAGGGTTTAGGGTTTAGGTTCTTTTTAAAAAATTAAGTAAATCGGTAGGGTTTTGGTTTATTTAGTTTATTTAGTTTATTTTTTATTTATTTGAGTTTATTTTATTTTATTTTATTTAGGTTTATTTTTTTTATTTATTTTAGTTTATTTATTTTAGGTTTATTTATTTTAGTTTAGGCTTTTATTTTAGTTTATTTTTAGGTTTAGGTTTATTTTAGTTGAATTTTATTTTATTTTAGGTTTAGGTTTTATTTTTTTTATTTTTAGGTTTAGGTTTCAATTTTTATTTTATTTTTTTAGGTTTAGGTTTTAGGTTTTTATTTTAAGTTTATTTTTAGGTTTTATTTTTTTAGTTAAGTTTTAGGTTTAGTTTTAGTTTATTTTATTTTATTTATTTTAAGTTTAGGTTTATTTTATTTTAGGTTTAGATTTAGGTTCAGGTTTAGGTTTTAGTTTAGGTTTATATTTTATTTTAATATTTTATTTTACTTAGGTTTAGGTTGTTTTATTTATTTTAGGTTTGAGTTAGTTTAGGTTTATGTTTTTAGGTTTTAGGTTTAGGGTATAGGGTTTAGGGTTTAGGGTTTTGGGTTTAGGGTTTAGGTTTGTAGGTTTTAGGGTTTAGGGTTTAGGGTTTAGGGTTTAGGATTTTTAGTTTAGGGTTTAGGGTTTAGGGTTTAGGGTTGTAGGTTTAGGGTTCATGGTTTAGGGTTTCAGGTGAGGGTTTTTTTGTTAATTTTTTTGTAAATTAAGTAAACTCGTAGGTTTAGGTTTAATTATTTTATTGTTTATTTATTTTACTTTATTTTAATTTTAATTTTTATTTAGTTTAGTTTATTCATTTTAGTTTAAGTTTTTTTATTTTGGTTTACTTTATATATTTAAGTTTAGGTTTAGGTTTATTTTCTAGTTTAGTTTTTTTTTAGGTTTAAGTATTATTTTTTTATTTTTTTGCAGGTTTAGGTTTATTTTTTTTAGGTTTAGGTTTAGCATTTTTACTTACATTTTGCTAGGCTTTATATTTTAGTTTAGGTTTAGGTTTTTTTTTTAGTTTATTTTATTATATTTAGGGTTTAGGTTTAGGTTTAAATTTAGTTTATTTTAGGTTTAAGTTTGGGTTTTATTTATTTTAGTTTAGGTTTAGCTTTAATTTATTTTTATTTTAGGCTTATGTTTTTTTTAGGGTTTAGTTTTATTTTTTATTTATGTTTAGGTTTTATTTTTAAGTTTATTTTTAGGTACCATTTTTATTTAGTTTTATTTTATTTTATTTTTGGTTTATTTTATTTTATTTGAGTTCTTTTACTTTATTTAGGTTTATTTTTTTTTAGTTTACTTTAGGTTTTTATTTATTTTATTTTAGTATAGTTTTTATTTTTTATTTTATTTTCTTTTTAGGTTTAGGTTTAGGTTTACGTTTGGGTTTTAGTTTCAGTTTTTATTTTATTTTAGTTTTTGTTTTTGTATTTATTTTATTTTTATGTTTTATTTAGTTTAAGTTTAGGTTTTTAGTTTTTTATTATTTATGGTTTAAGGTTTAAGGTTAGTTGAGGGTTTTAGGTTTTGGGTTTGGGTTTAAGGTTTAGGGTTTAAGGTTTATGCTTTAGGGTTTAGGGTTTAGGGTTTTGGTTTTAGGGTTTAGGGTTTAGGTTTTTTGATTAAGGGTTTTTAGGGTTTAGGGTTTAGGTATTAGGTCTAGAGTTTAGGTTTTATTTTAGGTTTCAAGGTTTTTGGTGTCTTTTTTAATAGAGAAAGAATTATTTTCTACCTTTCATTTTTTTTGATTTGATCAACCAAGTAATACACCAAGTTTTCTAAGAAATACTCAATGAAATAGATAAAATGAGCACATATTAAATCAAAACCCTAGAAAACTAGAACCATCTCTACTATAAGACAATTGCATAAGTATATCAGTTTATTCTTTAATTTCTCCAATTCTCATGAACCACCCCAACCTCTCTAGTGGGATCCACCATCATATCAGATCTCTCTACCACCATGGGCAGAACCTCCATCTCTCCTCCCACCTCCATAACCATTGCCATTTCCTCCATATCCACTACTTAGCGCCACCTCCACCGGATCTTAATTGGTGGTGATGTTCATGCCATCAATGTTCTACCCATTCTTAGGGTTTAAGTTTATTAGGTTTTAGGGTTTAAGTTTATTTTTTAATTTGTTTAATTACTTAAGGTTTAGGAATTTGGCTTAGGGTTTAGGCTTTAAGCTTTAGGCTTTAGGGTTTAAGGTTTTAGGGTTATGCTTTTAGGGTTTACGGTTTAGGGTTTAGGGTTTGGGTTTAGGGTTTAGGGTTTTAGGGTTTAGGGTTTTAAGGTTTAGGGTTTAGGGTTACGAATTAGGGTTTAGGATTTAGGGTTTAATGTTTAGGCTTGAGGATTTAGGGTTTTGAGGGTCTAGGGTTTAGGGTTAGTTTAGGCTTTAGGTTGTAGGCTATAGGGTTTAGGGTTTTTATGGTTTTGGGTTTAAGGTTTAGGGTTAGTTTAGGGTTTAGGGTTTAAGATTTGGGTTATGGTTTAGGGTTTAGGGTTTAGGGTTTAGGGTATGGGGTTTATGGTAAGTTTAGGATTTAGGGTTTAGGGTTTAGTGTTTATTGTTTAGGGTTTAGGGTTTAGGGTTGTAGGTTTAAGGTTTAGGGTTAAAGTTCAAGCTTTAGTGTTTAGGGTTTAGGGTGTTGGGCTTATATTTTAAATTAAGTAAACCGGTAGGTTTAGGTTTATTTAACTTATTTAGTATATTTTTTATTTATTTTAATTTATTTGATTTTTTATTTAGTTTATTTTATTTTTATTTTAGTTTATTTTATGATTTATTTAGGTTTATTTTTTTTATTTAGTTTATTTATTTTAGTTTAGTTTTTTTTTAGTTTTTTAGGTTTAGGTTTAGGTTTATACAAACTTTAGTTTAGTTTTTTATTTTTTTTTTTAAGTTTGGTTTTTATTTTAGGTCTAGGTTTAGATTTTTTATTTTAGGTTTAGGTTTTATGTTTTATTTGGTTTTATTTTTAGTTTAGGTTTACATTTAATTTAGATAATTTTCTTTTATTTAGTTTAGGATTAGGTTTAAGTTTAGTTTATTTTAGGATTAGGTTTAGGTTTTATTTATTTTTGTTTAGTTTATTTTAGTTTGGGTTTAGGTTTATTTTATTTTATATATTTTATTTTTATTATAGGTTTAGTTTTTTTAGTTTAGGGATTAGGTTCTATTTTTTATTTATTTTATGTTTATTTTTTTAGGTTTAGGTTTTTATTTAGTTTTTCTTTCATTTTATTTTAGGTTTATTTTATTTTCATTTTACATTTAGTTATTATTTTATTTAGGTTCTTATTCTTAGGTTTATTTTATTTTTTTAGTTTAATTTAGGTTTTTATTTATCTTATTTTATTTTTTTATTTTTTATTTTATTTTATTTTTATGTTTAGGTTTAGGTTTTAGTTTAGGTTTTTATTTTATTTTATTTAGGTTTATGTTTTTTTATTTATTTTATTATCAGGTTTTATTTAGTTTAGGCTTTTAGGTTTTTAGGGCATAGGGTTTAGGGTTTAAGGTTTATGGTTTAGGGTTAGCTTAGGGTTTAGGGTTTAGTCTTTAGGGTTTAGGGCTTTTAAGGTTTAGGGTTTAGGTTAGTTTAGTATTTAGGGTTTAGGGTTTTAGGGTTTAGGGTTTAGGGATTTGGGTTTAGGGGTTAGGGTTAGGGTTAGGGTTTAGGGTTTAGGGTTTAGGGTTTAGAATTTAGTGTTTTGGGTTTAGGATTTAGAGTTTAGGGTTTAAGATTTTTAGGGTTTCGGGTATTGGGTTTAGGATTTAGGTTTAGGGTTGTAAGTTTAGGGTTTAGTTAGTTTTAGGGTTTAGGGTTTAGTGTTTAGGGTTTAGGATTTAGGGTTTAGGGTTTAGGGTCAGGGTTTTATTTAAACTAATTAAATCGGTAGGTTTAGGTTTATTTAGTTTATTTAGTTTATTTTAATTTATTTTAGTTTATTTTATTTTTTAAATTTTTTTTGGGTTTATTTTAAATTTTTTTAGTTTAGTTTAATTATTTAGGTGTTTTAATTTAGTTTATTTTTTAGGTTTATGAAAATTTTTTAGTGTAGTTTTATTTTTGTTTATTTTTTAATTTTAGGTTTTATTTTTTATTTTTAGGTTTAAGTTTAGGTTTTTATTTTATTTTTTAGGTCTAGGATTATTTTTAATTTATTTTATTTTATTTATGGTTTCATTTTAGGTTTAGGTTTAGGTCTTACTTTTTTAGTTTAGTTTATTTTAGATTAGGTTTTGGTATACTTTAATTTATTTTAGGTTTAGGTTTTTTTTTTAGTTTAGGTTTTAGGTTTTACTTTTTATTTGAGTTTAGGGATTACGGTTTAGGGTTTAGGGTTAGGGTTAGGGTTTAGGGTTTATGTTTTGGGATTAGAATTTTTTTTAGGGTTTATGGTTTTAAGGTTTAGTATATGGTTTGTGTTCTGATTAGTTTAGGTTTAGGTTTTAGGCTTTAGGGTTAGTTTTAGGGTTTAGGGTTTAGGGTTAGGGTTTAGGGTTTTGGGTTTTTGGTTTAGGGTTAGGGTTTAGGATTTAGTGTTTAGGGTTTTAACCAAATAAATCGGTAGGTTTAGGTTTATTTAATTTATTTAGTTTATTTTTTATTTATTTTAGTTTATTTTATTTTTTATTTTTATTTAGGTTTATTTTGAATTTTTATTTAGTTTAATTGTTTTAGGTTTATTTATTTTAGTTTTGGTTTTTTTTTATTTTAGTTAATTTTTAGATTTAATTTTATGGTTTTAGTGTAGTTTTGTTTCTGTTTATTTTTTAAATTTAGGTTTTATTTTTTCTTTTTGGTTTAAGTTTAGGTTTTTATTCTATTTTTTTAAGTTTAGGGTTATTTTTAGTTTATTTTCTTTTATTTATGGTTTAGGTTTAGGTTTGGGTTTAGTTTATTTTAGGTTTAGGTTAAGGTATTATTTTTTTAGTTTAGTTTATTTTAGTTTAGGTTTAGGTTTATTTTATTTTATTTAGGTTTAGGTTTTTTTTTTGAGTTTAGGGTTTAGGTTTTGCTTCTTTTTTATTTTTAGGTTTCATTTTTAGGTTTATTTTTTAAGTTTTTGTTTTTATTAAGTATTTATTTTATTTTCTTTTAGGTTTATTTTACTTTATTCAACATATTGTTTTTATTTTATTTAGGTTATTTATTTTTAGGTTAATTATATATTTTTTAGTTTAGTTTATGTTTTTATTTTATTTATTTTAGTTTAGTTTTTATTTTTTATTTTTTTTTAGTTTAGGTTTATTTTAGGATTAGATTTTTATTTTATTTTATTTTTTTATTTTATTTAGGCTTAGGTTTTTCTATTTATTTTATTTTTTTAGTTTTATTTAGTTTAGATTTAGGTTTTTCAGTTTTTAGTGTTTAAGGTTTATGGTTTAAGGTTTAGTGTTTAGGGTTTAGGGTTTAGGGTTGTAAGTTTCGGGTTGTAAGTTTAGGGTTTAGGGTTTCAAGGTTTAGGGTTTAGGGTATAGGGTTTAGGGTTTAGGATTTTGGGTTTTGGGTTTAAGTCTTTTTAGCATTTAGGGTTTTTTTTATTTTTATTTTTATTTTTAGGGAAACCCCATGATACGGGGGTATTTTATTGCCACAAAAAAAGGGTTACAAGGTCCTTAAAGGGGATAAACTCAAACTACTTGCAAAGAGCTACAATCGACCTAAGGAGTAAATCCCCATCTAAGTACATCAAGAGAAAAAGAAAACATTAAAGCAATCAAAAGATACAAGATGATTAACATAATAGGCTAAAGAAAGGATAAGGCCAATGCTCGATGGTTGTAGAGTGCTTGGTAATATGGAGCAAACTGCAAGATAAAAGAGAAACACGCAAAGTTATAATAGAGAGAGATTAGAACAGTTAAGGTAATCTGAGACAAAAGGATAGAAGGAAACAATATAATATGAGTATGATAATAAGGAAATGTGATAGAAGGCTCAGGCTCAATCACATGTTGGGCGGATGCAAGTATGAGCATCAAACTTGAAGGGTTACATCACATGAGCTACTAGAACCAAAGGGTGAGAACATCACACCATCATAGCCAACAAACGTGAGAAGGAAGGACCAGTTGTTGATATTCTTGTGAGCTTTATTACCTGCAAACCTAAGCAAAATCATATCTAAAATATATAGGTAATTGCTAAGAGCTGAAGGATAAGGAGTCTCATTCAAGAAGATTATCATCAATATAGCCATCTTGACATGAGAATACATAAACATAAGTGAGTGAGCCATCTTAGCCAGAATCTCATGAATAGCCATATTCAGGAAAGAAATTAGTTCATATAATCCCTCCATAAGAAAATTACAAGGAGATAACTTGCGAGAAAACACGTTAAATAAGTCAATGAATATAATTAACACCATCCCAATCACATGATATGTAAATGAATCTTTCGGTCGAAAATAACCCAAGAAACAATCCCCTTATTAATGTCCGAGAAAGCAATAGTAAAGGAAGGCAGATAGCTCAACAAATGAGCGCACAACAATTAGCACCCAGAAAAAATAGTTAGAGGAGCAGCTCCAATAGCAGCATTCAGGGACCCCATTCAAATAATCCAGATCAACAATCAATCCATAGAACAAGACAGCAAAAGGCAACAACATCCAAGATAGGAAGGGACAAAATTGGCCATAATACCATTCTTTGAATAAGCGCTCATAAGCACCAACCGTCGAGAAATGAGGGAGCAGGTGATGCAGATTGGAAAAAATAGGAGATAAATTGCACGGGCAAACAGAAAGCCAACCCCAATAGCCAAACAGCTAATACAACATTGGAACCCGCCATAAAAAAATAACAAATGAATTGAAATGAGTCTCAACATTAAAATCAGAAAAAATAGCAGTTAAGATGACAACATCCAAGATAGGAAGATACACAAATTGGCCATAAAACTCCTCAATCAGTAGACATGGTAATAATAGATAAACAAATAAATAAAGCATAAAGGCTTATCTGAAGAGCAAAATACAGAAATCACCAAAACCCTCACCATCGACAATTAGGAACATCTTTGGGGCATGAGACCCTGAAATTCTACAATCAACAAAGAAAGAGCCAACTGAGGAGACAAGGAAAAAAAAAAGGTAAATCTCCAACACAAGAGACAATCAAAACAGCAAAAACCAGTTAGCTTGCCATGATGCCACTCATCCAGAATAATCAAAACAATAGAAACAAGTTTGACAGAAAAAGGATGAAGTAAACAATAGCAGAAAAGATAGATCAATGAATTCCAATGATAGGCATAAAATAAATCGAGAAGGTGGTTCAAAGCAAAATCTACCAAGCAATGAACTTCAATAGAGACTTATGTACAAAATAATCCAAAAGCAGAGCGTAAGGTGGGTATTGATCCAGGCGACCAACCAACAAGGCGGTTAAAACCAACAAAAGTCCAAGATTCCACTCATAAACATATATATAGGCAAAGGAAAGGATAGATAATGAATAGCTCCCCCATCGGCCTATCGGTAGTGACATTGGAGAAATGGTCGATGTCGATGCTTATTCACCATAACAATTACGCGGGTGACAATAATAACCGGTGAGTTTGTCAATAACCCAATTATGCATATAAGATAAATCATTGATTAATTCCAAGCATAACAAAGAAATGTGCTTCAAGTTGTACGTGTTCCAATCATAGCATAGATGGGAGAACAACAGCAAGGAAAAGCAACAACATCCCAGGCAGCATGGACATTACTCTTAACACTCCCATTAGGAAAAGGAAGTATTACTAAGAAGGATATAAAGTAAAAATTGTATGAGTTCAAGGATTTTCCACGAGTAAGCGGTGCACAATCTCGGGTTGATGATAATCCTTAAAAACTCCAAACTGGATCATGGGAAGCAAGACGGACAAGACTAGTATTGAAAAAAATAACATAATTCCATTCCTGCAAAGAGATATTAGTGTAGAGATGGGATATCCCAATCAAAAAATAACGACAATAAAGAAAAGCAGCAATAGGTGGTCAATATAGTCAAGCAACAGTTCGATCTCATGCATTTAGGATTAAGAAACCAGTGAAAGGTAAATCGGCAAAGTCATAAATTACCACAAAACTATAGCGGATTAAAATCTTTGATTAAGAGATAAAGATAATGTCTCCCAACAAAGACAAATCCGATCAGTGAAAATCAAAAAAGCTACCACATAAGGAACATTCATAGGCAACCTATCCCAATTCAGCACAATCCTTGAGAAATACCCCATGCCATAATAACAATCATTGAGTATACAAACCATAGGTTAAGATCCGAGAACAGTTGATTAGGCAGATCGCAATACTAGCGGCATAAAAGGGATACTATAGCGAGTTACGATAGTAGCAGATCTAATCAGATAAACCAAATCCACAAACATCAAAATCTTAAAAGATAGGCAACATCGGATAGTACTTCTCAAACATAAATGACACTCCAATCAAGAAGGTAACAACACAAACCCATTAGATGCATTACAATATAAACAATGACGTAAATATGATTCATAGTCCTCAAATGAGTAGCAAAGAAAATAATCAGGGCATTGAAGTCACTCCCATCAGAACAACTAATGCAACATTGTAAGCCACTAGAATATAAAATAAGAAGATGATTCCAAAACCAGAACTTGCTAAGACAGTAGCAGGCAAGATGGCAAAAAGTAGCAGGAAAATTGGGAGAAGCATTATCGAAAAAAATCTACAACGGCAGAACCCAGGATGAAAAACCAAATCAACAAACAAATCAACAAACAACCATGGCGACCTCCAAAATCAAAAGCAATTAAACCCAATCCATTCAGATAAGGATTTTGACCAAAATAACCATTAAAAGAGACCGTATTACAATTTCTTCCCTTGCGAGGAAGGCATCGAGGTTAGGCATTATATAAGCAGGGCATAGTCTGAGAAAGTCGAAGCCATGACCAAGCAAAATCCTTTCGGCATAAGTGATGGGCCTTTATGAATAAGGCCTTTAAGAGCAAGAGTCCCAAGGAATGTAAGCATCACAAAGAATACTATAATCCTCAAAATAAAAGCGCAAGCATAATGCACACTAATCCGATGCCTAGAATCCACATAGTTAGTTGCTCCAAGCCATATTGTCGAGAAAAAAATTGGTTAAAGGAGTTAGTATTAAAATCTAAGCCCATCAAAATAGATAACTTCCTCTGATGATTAATTATCTCGAGGTTTAGAAATAATTGTATCAATGAAATTAAAGTCCCAAGTGGGATTGTAGTTATAAAACCGATGTGAGTAACATAAGGCTCAACTGGGTTCCAATTCAAGATATTGATGTGCAAATAGTTCAACATCTGTCCCATAATATTGTAAATGCCAAAAACAAAAATCTTCCAACTAAAGGAGAAGGGTTAAAGGCAGTAAGTCATGGAAAAGAGCACAAGACAGCAATGATATCTATGAGGAGTATCCATAAAGAACACAAGGAAATAGAAAACCAAAAAAAGGAGGCAAAGAGGAGAATTAGATTCGAGGTAAGAAGCCCGAGTTGTCCAAGTTAACCGGACCACGCAAGTATTTGGGTGTAAATTGATCAAAGAAGATGATACTGTCTAATCTCACACCCAGATTTATAAGGTAATTAGCACAGGCGTTACCTTCACGCCAAACTTGAGTGATGGTAAAATTCAGTTGAGAGAGAAGAGCCCTAGTTTGCTTGAGGAGGTAGTACAAACAAGTGTTGCTCATATTGGTAGAAATCAAAAGATCAATCAGTAGAAGAGCATCCACCTCTATCCAAATATTGAGCCAACCATTTTGAATACAAATTTCTAAAGCTTTGTGGACTGCCATAAGCTCAGTATAAAGGACGGTGCTGGAAATAAGGGGATAAACAAATGCACATAGGACTATGCCCTTAGAATCCCTGAAAATGCCTCCATAACCAGAGCCATTATGAGAGACAGAGCTGTCAGTATTAATTTTAATAATATGATCAAGAGGTTTTTCTAAAAACCATTCTATCATTTAGATAGTAAGTCAGTGCGGAAGGTTGAGGCCTAGTTTATTATACAAATTTCTGACCTTTAAAATGTTTGTGATGAATTAAATTGGCTTTAAACAATTCACAAATTTTGTTTTAGTTATAATAATCCTCAGTGATTCATACAAATCTGCGATGTTTAGCATCATTTGGTCCATCCATATGAACCAAATAAGAGTAATGGCAATTATGATTTTAATATGACCTTTAATTGCATTGTCAAAGTAAACTTCAAGAAGTTGATATAAATTAAAAGAACAATTAAAATTTAAAGTGTTGAATAGATCGTCATACCAAATCCAAATTTTAGAGGCAATAGCCCCATTAACAAAAACATGGTTAACATTCTCAATATGAGAACAACATTGACATTTAGAGGGTAAGTAAAACCTTTTACCCCACAAAAGAGTCCAGAATAAAGTTTTTAGGATAATGAGTTAGAGCAGTAAGAAGGGGATATTGTTATTCCAAATTTTGGAGAACACAATAGAAGAATCACAGTGTCTTTAGTGTGAAGCCACACATTTTAAGGTTGAAATCCCCATTATGAGATAGCTTAAAGATAATGCGATCATGATGTTAGGAGTGATAGGAATATTAGTAATCATATTTAAGAAAGTGGAAGGAATAGAATCTAATCTTACTAGTGTTCCACTTTTTGGTTTGCAGAATGAATTAACTCTAGCGGAAGTGGAGTGAGTGTAGAGTAAGTCATCAATGGATCCACAACCACTCAGTTGTCTTGCCAAAGAAGGAATTGCGAGTTTATGCTCCAAAATTAAGGATTGCATCCCATTTGTGAGAACAAAGTCTTCTCCACACAAGAGAATCACCTTTAAAGGGACAAATGAGAGGATGTTTACCACGATATTTAGAAGTCATGAAATTTGCCCAAAGACTATTTTTGCTCCTAAAATTCCACCAAAGTTTATAGGAGAAGGCATTGATAACTTCTTTGATGGATTTACCCAAACCTCCCTCTTCAAGAGTACCACAATTTTAGACCAAGATGACCGGTGCATTCTTTTAGATGAGGTATTGGTTCCCAAGAATTTGTTTAAGAGGCTCAATTCTATTGATGGTAGAGTTGGTAGGCACAATGGTTTGGAGAAGGTATATAGGCATGGAATTTAGAGTGCTCTTGATCAAGGTAAGTCTACCATAGAAGAGTAAATGAAATTCCCAAACCAAAATTTTGTTAGAAATTTTTGAATTAGATCATCAAAAGGTGTGATCTTTTTGGCCTTTAAAGAGTGGAGCCCAAGGTAATTAAGAGGGAGTTGATTTTGCTTAAAATTAGTAATTACGGATATTTGGTTAAGTCTATTAGGAGGAATCTTAGGTGATGGAATAAAACGCATTTTCCTTCATTAAGAAAAGACCACTAACTTTACCAAAATCATTTAGAAGGTTCTTAATGGTTTTAACATGTTGAAGGGAGGCTTGAAGATAATGAAATCATCCAAAGCTAAGATGAAATAGGAAACCTCCATGAGTTTTAAAAGACATAGGATTATTAGCAAAAGATCATTAAGGCTCCTGACGGTATTAGCGATGATAAAAGAGAAGGTGATAGTGGGTCACCTTGCCTCAAACCATGGCTAGAAGGAAAGAAACCTATGGACTTGCCATTCATGATAATCGAAAACCGGACATTATTGATACACCTTTTTATGTCGGATAAAACTATCGGAAAAACCAAACAAATTCAGATTTGAAGAGAAAATCCCATGAGAGTTTGTCAAAGGCTTTAGCGATGTCGGTTGAATAAGATGTTGCTTCCTCTAGAAGGGACATCAAGGTCATGGACCACTCTTGAGCAAGAAGAATATTATTTGATATTGCTCGTGTTTAACAAAACCCGGTTTGATTTGGGGAAATGATTTTAGGAAGCAAGGGCTAAGCTATTATTTATTAATTTAGCAATGAGTTTTGAAAAAGGTGCAAAACAACGGTCTAAAAGATTGAGATTGTTAGTTTTGGAAATAAGGACAATAGAAGTGCTTGAAAATGTATTTGGGAATAGGATTGCCATCAAAGAAATCAATAACAGCATCAACTAAGTCGGTTTTAATAAATGGCCAACAATGCTGAAAGAAGTGGGTCGTATAGCCGTCAGGGCCAGCAATAGAGTCAATGTTCATGTTCTTAAGAGTATTACTAATCTCTTCTTCAGAAGGGCACATAGTGAGTAAAAGATTATCCTCATTGTTAATCATAGAAGGGATAAGATGGGTGTTGATAAAGTAGACAGTTAGAATTTAATAAAGTTTGGAAATGATGAATGATAGAATCCTTAATATCATTGTTATCGGTTATCCATTCACCATTAGAATTCTTAATTTTTTTAATCGAGTTTAAGGCTTTCCGTTTATTACAAATGGCATGAAAATATTTGGTGTTTTACGTCACCATCGGCAATATGTTTGCTTGCGGCTTTTTTGCCAATAGGTTTCTTCCATGTTTTGATAATTAACCAAGTTATTCTTGGCAATGTTCAACTCCTTAAGTTTCTTGGGATCGGTTGAGACGGCTCTTCAAGGAACAAACCTCTTGTTCCATATCTTTAAGATTTGTGAAAAGGTTTTTAAAAATGTGTTTGTTCCACCAATTGAGATTTTGTTTAAGTCTTTTGAGCTTAAGCCAAAGATGAGTTATACCTTTAACAGAATTATCCGGGAAAATAAGAGCCATCCAATTAGTGAGAGCGGCATTGGTGAAGTCACTATGTTGGGTCCACATATTTTGAGATCAAAAAGGAGAGCGAGTAGATTGGTTAGGTGGGGGATTTTTGAAGGAAATCAAGAGAGGAGCATGGTCAGACAAAGTTCTGCTCAAATGCTCAACATTGATAGTAGGCCATTGATTGATCCACAGAGAATTAAAGAGGGTCCTATCAAGATGCTGCCAAAGTCTAGAGTTGTGCCACGTGAAGTTAGACCCAGTGAAACCAATGTCGATCAGGTTGCAATCAAGGATCATATTTGAGAAGTCCTCCATGGAATGAAGGTTAGGAGTACATCCTCCCCTTCTTTTTGAACTAGCTATGATAGTATTGAAATCACCTCCAACCAACCAGGGAAGGTTGTTAGGAAGCGAATGCGTAAGTGATTCCAAAGGATGTTCTACCGGCTCTATTACAAGAAGCATAGATAAAAGAGCCAAAATGATAAGTCACCTAAGGAAATTTTGACATTAACCAATTGTTCAAGATCATCAATGATGGATATGGAGATGGAGTTGTGCCAAAAGCACCAAATTTTATTATTAAGATTGAAGAAAAAATTATGAAAACCAAGGGATCTAGCGACAAAAGCAATCTTGGAAGAATTAATAAAGGTTCAATAAGAACAAGTAACTTGATATTATGAGCACAAAGACTCTAACGATTCTTGGACGGAAGAGACCCATAACCCGGATATTCCAAATAAGAAAATTAATCATAAGGAGACAACCAAAAGGAAAAGGAAAAAGAAAGAAAAGAGAGAGAAATGATGACACATTACTTGTGTGGGGTGGAAGAAGAGCGAGTGGTTCTAGAAAGTTATTATTAGAAAATTTTGCTTTATAGGGTTTTGTTTTAACAATTTGAAAGGGTCTATCGAATCCAAATTATCATCGAAAGGATTGATTTTGGGTTCAGAATAATAGAAGAATCTATCAATGTATTTTAGAAGAGGGATTTCACCTTCTTATGTCGGATAGAGTGTGAAATTGGTTCAATTGATTATCACTCACGAAGGGAAATAGATGGGGAAGTTGCACCATTCTTAATACAAATATCTTTCTCAATATGTTAGAAGACATAGGGTCATCATTGTTTTGGTCCATTATAAGATTCCCATTCAAATTGTTTAATTGGGTGTCCAATATAAGGCTACCATTCAGATTTTAGTAGGATTTAATGAAGCAAGAGCTATCATGGGAAACCAATTATTACAAGCGAGGGGTGGTTAGGTATATTGCCATTGGTAGCGTCACCCCTCAATGCTATTTTAGTACCAAGGTCGAGTGTTTTCCAATAGATAGATCAGTAGGAGTAGGGAGGATAGGTTCTTTTTGAGTATTTTTAGGCACATATGATAGAGTATTGGTTTTCCCAGTTCCATTAATGGTGTTCATATTCTGTGGTAAATTTTTTCTGAGATTAAGATAAAGTACAAAGTATTCTAAGTGATCATGCCCATGAATCATGCAGTGAGTACAAAAGACAGGAAAATTTTTGAATTCGACTTTTTGACTATATCCAATTTTTAGCATTTAGGGTTTAGGGTTGTAGGTTTATGGTTTAGGGTTTAGGGTTTAGGGTTAGTTTTAGGGTTTTGGGTTTAGGGTTTAGGGTTCAGGATTAAGGATTTAGGGTTTAGAGTTTAGGGTTTAGTGTCTAGGGTATTTTTCTTTAATTAAGTTAACCGGTAGGTTTAGATTATTTTAGTTTATTTTTTTATTATAGTTTATTTATTTATAATTTATTTAGGTATATTATTTATTTATTTTAGTCTAGTTTCTTTATTTTAGGTTTATTTATTTTAGTTTTAGTTTCCTATTTTAGTTTATTTTTTAGATTTAACTTTATTCTTATTTTATCAGTTAATATGATTTTTATTTTATTTTTTAGGTTTAGGTTTATGTTTAGGTTTTTATTTTAGTTTTTTAGGTTTAGGTTTTTAGGATTTTATTTTAGGTTTATTTTTAGGTTTTATTTATTAAGTTAGGTTTAGATTTATTTTTAGTTTATTTTATCCTATTTAGTTTATTTTTGTTTAAGTTTAGGTTTATTTTATTTTATTTATTTTAGGTTTAGTTTTTTTTTCTTTAGTTTAGGGTTTAGGTTTATTTTTTTTTATGTGTTTTGGTTTTATTTTTTAGATTTATTTTTTAGGATTAGTTTTTATTTAGTTTTATTTCATTTTACTTTAGGTTTATTTTATTATTTTATTTAGTTTAGGTTTAGATTAAATTTATTTTAATTCATATTTTTTTAAAATTTATTTTTTGCATTTAGGTTTAGGTTTATGTTTTAGTTTTGGTTTTTATTTTATTTAGGTTTGGGTTTTTTGTTTATTTTATTTTTTAAATTTACTTAGTTTATGTTTAGGTTTCTAGGTTATTACATTTTAGGGCTTAGGGTTTAGGGTTTAGGGTATAGGGTTGTAGGTTTTAGGGTTTAGGGTTTAGGGTTTAGGGTTTTGGGTTTGGGGTTTTGGGATTTTTAGCATTTAGGGTTTAGAGTTTAAGGTTTAGGGTTGTAGGTTTAGAGGTTAGGGTTTAGGGTTAGTTTTAGGGTTTAGGGTTTAGGGTTTAGGATATAGGATTTAGTGTTTAGGGTTTAGGGTTTAGTGTCTTTTTAAAAAAAAAATTAAGTAAACTGATAGGTTTAGGTTTATTTAGTTTATTTAGTTTATTTTATTTTTATTTATGCTTATTTTTATTTTATTTAATTTAGTTTATTTTTTTAGGTTTATTTATTTTTTAGTTTAGGTTTTCTATTTTAGTTTATTTTTTTAGGTTTAGGTTTATGCTTATTTCTTTATTTGGTTTTATTTTTAATATATTCTTTAGGTTTAGGTTATATTCTTTATTTTTAAGTTTAGCTTGAAGTTTTTATTTTATTTTTTTAGGTTTAGGTTTTAGGTTTATTTATAGGTTTAATATTTTAGCTTAGGTTTAGGTTTATTTTTAGCTTTTTTTTATATTATTTAATTTAGGGTTTAGATTTAGTTTATTTTTTGTTTAAGTTTAGGTTTTATTTAATTTATTTCATTTTATTTTAGTTCAAGTTTAGGTTTATTTTATTTTATTTATTTTAGGTTTAGGTTTTTTTTTGTTTAGGGTTTAGGTTTTATTTTTTATTTGTTATTTATTTTTAGGTTTATTTTTTAGGTTTAGGTTTTATTTAGTTTTTATTTTATTTTATTTTAAGTTAATTTTATTTTTTTATTTCGTTTAGTTTTATTTTATTTATGTTTAGTTTTAGGTTTATTTTATTTTTAATTTAGTTTAGGTTTTATTTTATTTTATTTTAGTTTAGTATTTTTTTTATTTTTTTATTTTTACGTTTTGGTTTAGGTTTAAGTTTAGGTTTAGGCTTTAGTTTAGCTTTTTATTTTATTTATGTTTAGGTTTTTTTATTGATTTTATTTTTTTTGTTTTATTTAGTTTAGGTTTAGGTTTTTAGGTTTTTAGGGTTTAGGGTTTAGGGTTTAGGATTTAAGGTTTAAAGTTTGGGGTTCATGGTTGACGGTTTTAAGGTTGTAGGTTTTAGGGTTTAGGGTTTTGGGTTTAGGGTTTAGGTTTTGGGGTTTTTTAGGGTTTAGGGTATTGTGTTTAAGGTTGAGGGTTGTAGGTTTAGAGTTTACGGTTTAGGGTTTAGGGTTTAGGATTTAGGATTTAGGGTTTAGGGTTGAGAGTTTAGGATTTTTCTTAAAAAAATTAATTAAACTAATAGGTTTAAGTTTTTTTAATTTATTTTTTTTATTTTTTATTTTTTTCAGTATATTTTATTTTATTTATTTATATTTATTTTTAAATTTTATTTTGTTTAGTTTGCTTATTTTAGTTTCATTTATTTTAGTTTATTTCTTTTATTTTAGTTAATTTTTTAGGTTTAGGTTTATGCTTATTTTTTTAGTTGAGTTTTATTTTTAGTTTATTTTTTAGGTTTAGGTGTTTTTTTTTAGGTTTAAGTTGAAGTTTTTATTTTATTATTTTAGGTTTACGTTTTAGATTTTTATTCTAGGATTATTTTAAGGTTTAATTTTTTAGTTTAGGTTCAGGTTTATTTTAGTTTTTATTTTAATTTTTTAGTTTTAGTTTAGGTTTAGATTTTATTTATTTTAGTTTAGTTTATTTTAGTTTAGGTTTAAATTTATTTTATTTTGTTTGTTTTGGGTTTAGTTTTTTTTTGTTTAGTTTAGAGTTTAGGTTTTATTTTTCATTTATTTTTAGGTTTTGTTTTTAGGTTTGTTTTTTAGGTTTAAGTTTTTATTTAGTTTTTATTTTATTATATTTAAGATTTATTTTATTTTTATTTTGTGTTTAGTTTTTATTTTATTAGGTTTTTTATTTTTAGGTTTATTTTATTTTTTAGTTTAGTTTAGGTTTTTATTTATTTTATTTTAGTTTAGTTTTTATTTTTTATTTTAACATATATTTACATTTAGGTTTAAGGTGCAGGGTTTATGGTTTTTTAGGGTTTATGGTTTAGCATTTAGGATTTTAGGGTTTAGCATTAAAGGTTTAGGGTTTTTAAGGGTTTAGGGTTTAGGGTTTAAGGTTGTAGATTTAGGGTTTTGGGCTTAGAGTTTAGACTAAACACAAAACCCTTAACCCCGAACCTTAAACCCTAAAAACCTAAAAAATCTAAACCTAAACTAAATAAATCCTCAAAATAAATAAATAAAAAAACCTAAACATAAATAAAATAAAATAAAAATAAATAAAAACCTAAATGAAAACCTAAACCTAAACCTTGAAATAATATAAAATAAACTAATAAAAATAAAGTAAAATAAAATAAATAAAAACCTAAACTAAACTAATAAAGTAAAATAAATCTATGAATAGAAAACTTAAATAAAATAAAAACTAAAGAGAAAATAAATAAATAATTAATCCAAAAATAAACCAAAAATAAAATAAGAAAGATAAACTTTAAACCCTAAATCTTAAACCCTAAACCTTACCAGAAATCTAAACACTAAATCCCACTGGCTCAAAATAAACTAAAATAAAAAAATTTAAAAAATAAAACCTCCACACACAACCCTACTAGGAAACCTACACCTGTGCTTAAACCTAAACCCAAAATCTTAAAAAACTCTAAACCCTACACTCTAAACCATAAAAACCTTAACCTAAACCAACTAAATCCTAAAAATAAAATAAATAAAAAAACCTAAACATGAATAAGTAAATTAAATTAAATTAAATTAAATAAAAACCTAAACTAAACTAAAAAATAAAATAAGTCTAAAAATAAAAAACCTAAATAAAATAAAATCTAAATGTAAAATAAAATAAAATAAACCTAAAATAAAATAAAACTAAATAAAACCTAAACCAAAATAAAACTAAAATAAAACCAAAACCTAAAAAAACCCCAAACCCTAAGAAAACCTAAACCTAAAATAAACTTAATCTAAACTAAAATAAACTTAACTAAAATAAATAAAACCAAAACCTAAACCTAAACCCTAAACTAAATAAAATAAAATAAACTAAAAATAAACCTAAACCTTGTGGATAACTTCTAATATATTTTTATTTAGACTAATTTTTTGATTTTTTTTATCTTAAGTAATACCTTGTGATGTGATATGCAATATAATATAATATAATATGTTATAGTGTATTATAATATAGGATGCCATAACATAGTGTAGCATCATGCATTATAGTATACTATTTGTGTATAACTTCTTGTTTAGCATATTTTAGTTTGTTATAGTATGAAGTAGTAGAGTTTGTACTAGTATAATTCATAGAAATACTGATTTATAGGCTGAGATGATGGGATTTGGCTAAATTTAAGGTAAGCTTTAGGGAATATCATTGGGGGTCTGCTATGGTGTGTCATTTAATCAAAAGAATGAAAATTTGCATTCAAAATAAAGGTTCAGTTTTTAACAAAATTTTATAATGTTTTTGCTTAAAGTGATTTATTTTAAGGTGTACTGTAAGATAATATAATATATGAAAGCATATTAAAATATAATGTACATAATAATATATCTTCGCATATATATATGAATGTGGTGGAGTGTTACTAAATGTTATTGTACATTTTAGTATGTTTTACGTTTGTTATAATGCATTTGGTCAAAACTCACAAAAATGTTAATTTGAAGGATGAGATGGAAAAATTTGGCCAAATTCACGGCACACATGAAGAAGCAACACCAAAATTATAATAGAAAAATAACAATTTTTCATCCAAAATGAACATTATTCATATTTTGAGAAAATTTTGTTATTTATTCCTTTTAAGTGATTCTAATGAGGTGTAATGTTAGATAATATATTATATTATTGTGAATTATAATATAACATCATATATTAAAATAAATATAGTGTTAATTTTACTATAATATGTTTAACATGATATTGTATAGTTAGTTTGAGCTTACACCATCATAAATCATAAAATGTTCATTAGAATGTTAAGATAATGTAATTTGAACAAATACATTATTATGCATTTGGTTGGAGATTTAAAGGTGTGCATAAAAGAAGAAATAAGATTTGATGAGAATTCCATGTCATGGACATGGAGGGAGATCCACTAGGGGATCACACATGCATTGGTCATGACATGTGAGGGGTCTATGTCGAGGGCATAGAAGAATAAAATCTACTAGGGATAAGGTTTAAAATTCATTTGATTATATAATTTATGGAATGAAGATTTGCTAAGGATAAGAATCTATAAACCAGTGGGGATTAAGATCAAATTGACTTTAATTTGTTTTGTTCTAAATGATGTGGAGGCATATCTGCTAGAGATATGGGCTCGAGGCCACTGGGATTGGGTATATGAACCTTCCACTAAGGATGCACGTTGGGCTATATATTGGGGATTAGGATTTGAGTTTGATTTCCTAGATATTTTTGGGGATGTATCCGCTAAGGGTAAGAGTTTGGTTGGATTTTCTTGATTTATACTCTTTTGGGGGCGTTGGTTTAATTTGGCTACACTAGGGAGGTCAGTTTTAAATTTGATTTATTTGCTTGACTTATTTATAGATGATTTGGGGCTCCACTAGGGAGAAGGGCGTGATTTAACTCCACTGAGGAAAATTAGATTGGGTTTAATTTCATTTGAGTAAATGTATGGACCTTGTCGGTGTACGATGGACCCATTGAGAAGGGGCTATATCAGCCTTGACCTACCAAAGGTTTACAAATCCAAAGGGATAGTCTATAGAATATGGGGTAGAGCTAGCCAACCTAAGGGGTCATCTTTCAGTGCATAACAGTTGTGCAAGGAAGAAGGTGTAACAAACTTACATCTTCTAAAGCTAGGAACACCCACTAGGGTGAGCTATTGGATGCACAATAAATTGAACCTGACCTAGGGAGACTATTGAGTGAATGCCAATGGGGACTTATGCCAACTCAAAAGTAGTTAGTATTAATTTTATCTTAAATTCATGTGATTTGATATGGTTTGTTTGTTTAGTTTAATTTTGAATTGAAGGCATATTCACTGGGGATGTGAGCTCGGTCAAATTTGGTAGGTTTAATTTATGGAACATGTCAGTGTGCGATAGACCCACTAAGAATAAGCTATATCAGACTTGTCTTATCTCTAATTTACAAACCCAAAGGGATAGTCTTGGTGGGGGTAGAGCTTCGCCAACCTAAGGGGTTTTCCTTTGATTGCAATGATTGTGCTAGGAAGAAGGTGCAACAGACTTACATCTTCTAAAGCAAGGAACAACCACTGGGGTGACCTGTTGGTAGCACAACAAATCAAACTCGACTTAAGATTTAGTGAATGCCAAGGAACTTATATCAACTAGTAGTCATTTATGGGAGTTTTGTTGACATAAGATAGGATGTCTAGAAAGGTATTTATGTGTCCTCTTATTCCATAAGTGAATACATATTTTGTTTATATGTTTTGGACCCTATTGGTGTATGATGGAACACACTAAAAAGGTGCTATGTCAGCCTTAACTTATCTCAAGTTTACTTGACTAAGGCAAAATTTGCACATCCACAAGATGGATTCTCCAACTACAGTGGTGGTTACTAAGAAAGGGGAATTGTCCAATTCAATAGTAACCTAGGTAGTGTCTAAATGGGGTCACAAAGGATGTTATCCAAATATAGTTCCCATAGGGGAGGTGTTGCTAGCGGCATTATCCTAAGCACTAGAAAGGAAAGGCTAGAAGTGTACGGTCAATAAGAAAGCATAGCACTATGCCATGAGTGGTGTATAGGTGCGAGAACAACTAACCTAAGGTGTATCCATCACATGAGTGGTTGGTCATAGTGAGAACCAACCAACCTAATTTTTGGTGGAATCAATCGAAAGAAAGCGTGTAGGCTTACAACTTTCCAAGCGAGCGGATCATCAAAATTCATCGATGGGACGGTCTTTTGAGATAGTGAATACTAAGCCAGGAAGGATTGGACCCAAACTTGAAGTAGTAGGAGGAAGGAGAGCAGACTTATCCTAAACCTCAAATATACTAAATCAATGCTAAAAGAAGAAAGTGATGTCATCCTCTTAAATGAAAACAACTTGAGGTAGCCTATGTAGCTCACCCAAACTAATAAGGCTCTGTTGGTGAGCAATGGCCAAAAGGAAGGAGAAGCATAACAAACTTACATCTTAGAGAAGACCATGGGTAATAGCGGTGGCATTACATTTAATTCTTAAGTGAGTCTTTGAGAGTTATCTCAACTTAGTAGCTTGAGATAAAAGATATGTGTTTGCTTTGAATGTTTGTGTATGGTTGTGTTTGTGTTGTGTCAATGAAGGATAGGATTTTTGCTCGGGTTCCTTACACCTACACAACACATCATGGCATTCACAAATAAAATACTTTCAACGGAACATCTTGAATTCAAAATGGAATTTTTTTTGTTGGTAATAATTTTAAAATAATTTATAATATTTCTTTAAGTAGAATATTGATTGGAAGCATTGGCTCTCCCTTATGATTAATAGATAAGATCCTTTTGGTAGGCTTTCTCTAAGGGCCTTTAGTGGGTTCAATCATGTCTCCCATCTTACGATAGGCAACAATCGGTCTCCTTAGAATTAAAGTAAGCTCTCTGATGTGAAAAGATCTAGATTTTGATTTGGTTCCTTCTTTGATTTGGATGGTACTTACTTCAAAGGCATCACAGGGCACCCCAAGATAAAACCTTCTGGCCAGTGCTCATCCTAATCCCCCATAACACTAATCTTAATTCCTATTACAAAAATTACATTTATGTGGGAAAAGTAAATCTAACATCACCTGTAAAATAAAGGTTATCTAAATATACATATAATCCCAAGAAGTTGTATTTATAATTTGAACTTAGCACCCACACATGGGTAACTAACCCCCTGTCTAAATTGGATTATGCTTAAGGATTTAAGCAACCTACAAAAAGAGCATTCAGATTTATTTTTAAGCATCCCTTAAGCATAATCCTTTGTAGAAAACATGATTAGGCTAATATTGGCCTATCATCCAGTCTACAAAATATACACCTAACATCCAATCTAAAATAAGACATCATAAAATAAAACATACATCGCATCATACACTATCCTAACTTAGAGCTAGAATTAGTGACTTAATTCTAATATGTGTATTAAGGCTTGTGTGGTAAGTCTTGTTAGGCATTAGTGTTATATTTTCTATGTGTAAAAGGATTCAATTTAACATGAAAGGTTGATTTCACTTGAAGTAGTTTAATTTATTTGAGAATTTTAATTTGTGTTTTATTTTATTTTATTTATTACACTTAGCAACTAAGTGTTATAAAAGAGGAAAGAGGATTACCCTTTTTCATCCCTACCTTAAGTCACTTTCTAAAGTATTTTAATTTGATTTAGTTCTCTTTAGTGAATGGCTTATTAAATGATTTAATTAATCCTAAGTTTAAGTTCACTTTAAATAATCCTATACAAAATGAAAGGCATCTTAAGATTAATTTAATTGAATTACTACCACATGACATATATTAAATCATTCCTTTCCATCACATTTAACATGCATATGATTTAATCTTAAGTGTATTTATACATGCAACATATTTTAGCACACTTAAATGATGAATGTATATGTATGTTTAGAATTTATATTTTATTTGATTGAATTATTTAAACATATTAATTTTTATCCAAATTCTTATAAAAGGACATAAGAATGAAATTAAATAGGCATGTGTTGTTAAAAGGGATGTTAGGTAAGAAAATGACCTCCTTGGAGCTAGCTAAAGCCGTATTCTCGGGATGTCAGATTATACCCATTTGCATTCAAACATATGTAAATTGTATACATGAAAATAGGAAGTAAGCTCCAAATCATATGGCTAATTAATTCAACCACTTAGTCAATTATGAATGCATGCAATTTTAATGTAATATGGGATTTTCATTCACTAATCACATATACATATACATGTACAAAGATTTAAGCAAAGTATCATTATTGAACTAGGGAAGTGAGGTAATCAAATGACCTCCTTGGGGTTAACTAAAGCCTCATATTCCTGGGATGTCCAGACTATATAATTGCTTTTCTTGGACACACATGGATGTATACATAAATGAGGGAAAGAAAACCATGCAAATATTGTATATTTTTTATTGAATTATTTATATATTTGAATTAAAGCTCTATTAAAATTCTAATGTTGAAATACATAAGAATGAAATCAAATGGGTATGTACTGTTATTAAACCATGGAAGTGAGGTAATAAAATGACCTCTTTTGGGTTAGCTAAAGCCTCGTGTTCCTGGGATGTCCAGGCTATATACCCATTACCATTCAATCTTATATAAATCAACACATGAATAGAGGAAAGAGAACTCAACATTCATACACTTAAGCTATAAGCACTTGCATTACGTATGTATTTTTAACTAGCATTATACCACATATTATTATTCATTTATAAGCTTTCAAAAACTACATTTGGATTTAATAGTGATAATAGCCATGCATATATTAAATTAAATCAACACATGCAAGCTTACATAAAGAAATTCATTTTATTTTACTTGATTTTAAAAGATGGATGCATGAATTCAAATGACATATCAAATTTAACATGATTGGAAGAGGACAATCAAATATAAGCATGTGATTCATTCAACTAAACTAGTTCTTAAGAACAATCAAATCAAATAAGATTATTTAAAGCAAACCAAAGCTTGTTTATTAATTAAGTTTTAAATTTGATTTGATTTAAAGAGAGGAGAGAAATCATCACTTATTGTTTTAAACCCATTTCCACATTAGTGATTTGATTTAATTTAAGGAAATTTAATTAAGTTGATTTTATGGGTTAATTAAGTTGAACCTTAATTAGATGAATTAATTACTCTTACCTATGTCACCTTAAAGTAATTAACTAAATAATTATGATCCAACATGATATGCATGGAAAATAAATTTGCAATGATCATAAATAAAGGGAATAAATTAGATTAGGGACTTAATTAATTACTCTTATGGTTTTCCCACACATGTGGACTAACCATAATTTCATTAAACTCTATTAGGTTATTAAACACCTAAAGATCTACCATGATTTAATTAATTAAGGTGATGTGATTGATTTCAATTTGATTAAGTGATTTAATTAATTAGTTAAATCTTAATTAATTTCATTTTAAAAAAATTATGAAATGAACTTTGGGAAAGGGGTCCCAACCTATTCCTTAGTTCACTTACTATTGAACAATGATTAATAAATTTAATTAACCAATTTATTTACTATTTGGGATTAATTCATTAATTAACTTAAAGAGTAGTTAAGGTTTAATTAGTCAATTTTCCTAATTAAGTGAGCTAAATCCCAAGAAAATCATGGGAGGTAGGTCATCCCATTAAATTAACCAATAAATTTGGGATTAATTGCTCAAGTAATTGAGTAATTAAGCTAATAAATTTTAATTAAATCTTAATTAAACCTTAATTACTATTCAAAATTAGTTAAGATCATTTTAATTAATTCTCCTCGAAATACCTTTAAAATGAGTATTTATTTGCATTTTTTATTTCTCTATGATTTTTTATAAGTTTTAAATTAAAATGATTAATTAAGCTATTAAAGATAATCTATTGGCACCATATGTGCGCTAATGCGAGCACTTTCCATGTGCGCTGGGATTGGCTACTTAAAACTTATCCGACTTAGCACCTATTGGTGGCGGGCGTGCTTTCATCTACCATTTAGATGGATGGCTATGATTAATCACTTAATAAGATTAAATTAGATCAATCTAGTGGATAATCATGATGTCCATTTTGATCATGCGAATGGATGGTGCATGATCTAACATCACATGAGTGAGGAGAATGGAGTCCATCCATTGCTCACTTGATCCGCTTACGAGCTTGGATCAACTCCAAAAGATCCCACACCTTCATGACATCGATGGAGGGATCCAATGGTCAAGATCACATGAGATGCAAGTTTTCTTCAAAAGGTCCAACCCATTTTGCGGATCAATTTTGGAAGCATACCTCATGAGCTCAATGGGGATGAATGATTGAGGAAGCTTCATCTAGTGGAGATGAAGCCTGTTGAGTAAAAATTGGATCAATTCCTTGACGTTCACTCGAAGGCCATGGATTTGGAGCTTCGACTTTGATCAAGTCCCATGTGCTAAGCTTGGGAGATGATTGTCTTGCTCGATGAGGCCTAGAAAGTGCAAAAATTTGAGTTTGATGGAGAAATGGGAAGTTAGGTGAAATGGGAGTGTCTATTTTGGGGAATGAGAATGGCATTTTTTGAGTTAGCTTAGGGAATGGCTCTAGTAACTTCTTGGGTAGCTAGCTCGAGGAATGATTTTGTGTGTGTTTGAGTGGAAAATGAGGGGTATACCCCTTCATCTGAGATGATGGGATAGGGTTTGGCTTCTAGTGGGTCCATCTCAGAGTCATGGGTGGGGGAGGAGGTGAGTTGGCTTGGCTTGGTTGGTTGAAGGTGTGGAGGTGGCTACAAAGGAATCATGGGTGTCTATGGGTTTCAAATGCTCAATGGGGAGGGTGAGGTGATTTCACCTCCCATGGGTCATGGACCCAACCACCCCTTGGTTAGGTTGGGCGGTCTTAGGTGCCTAGGTGGACCATTGGAGAGTACCAAGTGGCCAAGGAATGGAAATGACCACTTATATGGGTGATTTGTCTCATGTGATGCCCTTGACCCAAGGGTAGAATGATCATTTGGCATTGGATTTGATTTGCAGATTTGAAATGAGCCAAAAGTGGGTTAGCCCAAATTTCAAGTCAATTGGAGTTGATTTGGTTAGGTTTGGCACAATTTGACTCATTTAGGTCAAATTGGTTGGGTCAAGTTGACCAATTGGTCAAATTAGTCAAACCAAGGGTTTGGTTAAGTTCATATGATCATTTAGGATGTTTTGGTTCAATTGGTTTGGTTTAGTTTGGCTTAGATTTTATTTTGGCTCATTTGAATTCATTTGGGTCAAATGGGTTAAGTTGACTAATTTGACCAAATTGGCCAAATTAGTGGTTGGGTGTTGGTTTGGGTTTAGTTGACCAATTGAAGATGATTGTAGGCTTTGGTTTCAATTAATTTGGATTTGGTTTTGATTTAGGCCAACTTGAACCTTTAGGTCAATTTTGGGCTAAGTCAATTGATTGGGTCCAATCATGGCTTTGGTCAAGTTCAACAATCAATTTGGAATGAACTTGAGCCATTGGTTTGCAATCAATTTGGTTTATATTTTGATTTGACCCAATTTGGTCTTTTAGGTCAATTTGGGTCAACTTGGGTCAAGAGGGCCAATTGGGTTTGGTTTGACTCAATTGTCAAGTCATATTCAAATATTGATTTTGATTTGGTATGAATCATTGGTTTCAAGGGATTTGGCTTAGGTTATAATTTGGCTAGTTTGGGTTCATATGGGTTAAGGGGTTGACTTGGTCAAATGACCAAGTTGACTTGGTTTGACCTAATTTGATAATTGATCAACTAGGGTGATCAACAATCATGATGGGAGGTTTTGATGCTTGGTTCAATCCAATTTTTGTAGGATTAGAACTTGGCTCAAATAGGTCAAATTGCCACTTTGGGTCAAGTGGACAAATTGGGTTTAGTTGGCATGATTTTTGGTTGAGTTTGATTTAGTTGAGTTTATATATGAATTTGGGATTGATATATAAATTTAATTACAATTAGCTTGGGTTCAAATGGTTTGGTTCATTTGAACATTTCAAGTCAAAAGGGTTAAGTTGGGTTTGACTCGGGTTGATTTTGGTTTGGCTTGATGATTGTAAATTTCATTTATATTTGTGAATATGATTGAAAGATATGATTCATGAGAAAATCAATTGAATTTGGGTTTTGGAATGAAGGAATTTTTAAGTCCATGGAGTTGAGTCATGTGGTTTAGGTTTGGATTTTGATTTGGTTTGATTTATTTAATTTTGATAATTTAAATATATTTCATTTAAATTTATGAAGATGATTGAAAATATGATTGATTTGTGAAAATCAATTGAGTTTGACATTTGGATTAAGATATGGCTAAGTCCATGGGATAGGTCATATGGCTTAGGAAGGTTTTGATTTAATTTATTTAGTTTGATTTAGTTTTAATCATTTGAATGTAGATTTGATTTTTATTTAGGAAGATGATTGAAAATATAAATTGATAAGAAAATCAATTGATTTTGGATGATTTGGATTAAGATTTGGCTAAGTCATGGGATTGGTCATATGGCTTAGGAAGGTTTTCAAGTTTGGATTTGATCATGCAATCATTTGGTTTTGGAATTTGGGTTTGGATTTGGATTTGAATTTGATGTTTGAATTGAACTTGAGGTTTTGTTTGAGATGAACATGGATTGGATTTGAGTTGTAGGTAGGTGGATTATCCAATCCTAAGGCATAGCCTAATCCAATGGTTGACCCTTCTAAGTCTCTAGGCTTAGGTTAACTGTTTACCTAATTGTTAGAAGTGTCTTATGACTAGGGAGTCTTAGTGTCAAGAAGACTCCTAAGTCTAAGATGGAAGATTGGGCACTCCAAAAGTGCAGTCAGCCTTAGGCTCCATAGTTGTTCATAGATGATTGGAAGACCGAAGCCAGTTTCATATAGACTTGGATACATCTTTGAACTTTTGCTTGGGAGACCATGGATACATGAGAAAACATAGTTCCATCTCTCTACTTTGGTGTATGAAGTTGGTGAGAGGTGGGATGGTCTATCAAAAGATCTCAAGCCATTTATAGTTCATGAGGTCGATATATGATGATCGACTTACTACCTCCCCAAAATCAACAAGTCTATTCTTGAAACTTGGCCAATGTTTAAAATTAAAAGAAAAATGAAAAGAAAAGAAAAAGAAAAAATAAAGAAAGGAAAGAAAAATGAAAAAAAAATAAAAGGCTGAAATAGAAGAAATGGAGGAGGAAGTGGACATTAGATTCCATAGTTTACCATTCAAAAAATGGGTAGGATGACGACCTCCACAGGAAAAAAGCAGTTGGAGGTAATCCAGGGGTGGAAAACTTCTTTATTGGCCACCCAATAAGATATCTTGTACGAGACTAAACATATCCTTAGAATCTAGTTCATAGGATTAGTCTTATATGGTTAGCACTCCAACTCTTCTCGAGTAGATTCCTTGGAGGTGATACTTGAGCTAGATAATGATGAAAAATGAAAAGCAAAGCATAAGTGTATCCAAGTCTATATATGAAATAGTTAGGCATCGGTTGGGAACCTTCTCTACTTTCTTCTTAAAAGCTAAGGGTTTAGTGGTTAAGGAAGCCCTAAGTCATCCCAGTGTGAAGACTCAGAGGTTTTTTTCATCCTCAAGTCAAGAAGTTGATGTTGAGGATGATTCATATAAAGATTTAATTGAATTACTTTTTGATTGGTACTTGCCTTGTGTTCATAATTTAGTAAAAAATGGGTTAATCCCACATACTTGGTCAAAGCATAGGTTAGACTACTTCGAAGGAATATGGAAGAACAAATTTAAAATCTCTCAATCAAGATGGGGACTATGATTCGATATAATAGGTCTAATCGATGATGATGATTACTGCTTAGTCATCACCAATCATTTTTCATAGGTTCTTCTCAAACCACATTAACTCAATGAGGAGGTGTTCTTAGAAACTTTAGATGATTCAAATGATTTTGAAGTCAAAGATGGACTGCCAGAGTTTGAAGAAGAGATCAAGTCAACCATCGATGAGCTTAAGGAAATCAACTTAAGGCGAAGAAAGATCCGACATACATCAAGTTCTTTGTTGAATGAAATTGAAACCAATGACTTAGTTAGCTATTGATTGAGTTTAAGGACTTGCTTTGCATGGAGTTATGAAGATATGCTGGATTGGCTCTAGCGATCCATAAATAAGCAATAGAACCTATTGCTAACCCTATCAAGCAAGCTCCTAGATGAATGTGATTAGACATAGAATAATAGGTCATTTATGAAGTCAAAAAACTATCGATGTTGGCTTCATCCAGGAAGAAAAATACCCTACCTGGTTAGCTAGTGTCATCCCAATTAAAAGATAGAATGGTCAAATACATATATGCATCAATTTTAGGATTTAAATAAGGCATGTCCAAAAGATGAATTTTCACTACCAATCCAGGTGATGGTGGACATTGCCTCATCTTATGTATTCTCTTTCATGGATGGCTCATCGGATATAACCAAATAAGATGGCCATGAAAATAAAAAAACTTTTAGAACCTCGATCAAAATCTATTATTATATGGTCATGCCTTTTAGCCTTAAAAATGTTGATGCTACATACCAATGGGCTATGACTCAAATCTTTGATGAACTCATTCATCATCAAGTAAACTTCTATGTCGATGATCTTGTGGTCAAAAGTAGAGAAAAGGAAGACCATCTTTTTGACTTGAGAGTAGTTTTCAAATAGTTAAGAAAATTTAACCTTAAAAGGAACCCCTATGCATTTAGTATCTTCAAAAAAATTCTTTGGGTTTATTCTCTAATAACAAAGAATCATTGATTGAAGAAGATCAAGCGAAATGCCACCCCTAAAAGTTTAACTCAACTTAAATCATTCCAAGGGTCATTGGCATATCTAAGATGCTTTATATCCATCCTATCGAGAAGATGTCAGCCATTCTCAGTACTTATCAAAATGGATGCCAAGTTTAAGTGGGATAACAAATGTGAGCATGCCTTTGAAGAAATCAAGCATTACGATGATGCAATTCTAGCATTCCTTATCGGAGAAAGTCATTCATGCTTTACACTATGTTAGATGACTCCCTTGGTGCTTTATATCCAAAAGCTACAACACTACATGCTTCCTTATAAGGTGAACTTAATCTCTAGGATCAATCCACTATAGTATCTCATGACATCATGATGTTATCCAAATGGTTAGAATGATGGTCCATGATCCTCTCACAGTTTGACATTACCTTCGTACCACTCTGTGACATTAAAGGATAAGCACTAGCGAATTTCTAAGCAACATACCCACTTCCTGCTGAGTCTTTTCTTAGTAATAATCTCTCTGATGAACAAATCATGAACATAGGGGATACTAGTATTCATTATTGGGAGATGTAATTTGATGGTGCAACTTCCTCTCAAAGAGGAAGAGCCATGTCTACGCTATACAAGGAAGACAAGGGTTGAAATAGTTCTCTTAACTCCGGACCTTGATGTGGTGTGAT